>JADLZL010004456.1:0-81860 GCA_015844335.1 Chrysopogon serrulatus | reverse complement strand
AAAGTGGCACTAGTTATCCTTTTCTCCCTTTCTCATATTGTGCCTATTCTCCCCTTTAGCCGGCTCTCTTTGAAAACTTGTTATGACTTAATTTTACTCTAATGATAACTTGCTAAGTATCATTCCTTATTAGCATTTTTGTGTATTATTATGTTTTTGTGACTAGTGCCACTTATGATTCCTTTTCAAGTTGTCGTTCTTCATTTATCAATTGGTTCATTGTCCTTCTTCACTTACATTTCCTAATTTTCTAGGTTTACAATACACTAAGGATGTTGGTTAACTTGAATACATTGTTATATATTATCTAGAATTTATTGTTGCACTTGTTATGCCTTGTGAAAACTTGTGATAACTAAACTGAATGAAACTTTATGATAACTTGTTATAAATGAATATTGAAACTTGATGAAAACTTGCTTTGAATCAACTAGAATTTGTTGCCTAACTTATTTTGACTTGTGATAACTAAATTGAAGCTTTATGAAGGTACCTACTGATAGTTAGGAGGAGGAAATTGAAGAAGAGGAGAGACTACTAAAGGGAGGAGCCCAAATAGGAGGATTCTGATGAGGAGGAGTCCGAAGAGGACAACAACATTAACAAAAACTTGTGCAATGTCTGCTAGAGGTTCATGCTGGTGAGGGGTGACATGAAATACCTCTTCGACAAGCACTGTGAGGAGATGAAGCACCAAACACATAGGAGGTTCAAGAAGTTGTACAACAAAATTGCTGACGACTGGAAGACAGGCAAGAAGCTATGAAAGAAGGCCTCCCTATCAAGAAAATGAAGTACATGGTCTACGAGGTAGTTTTGGTTCTTTGGAGGCTAGTGTTGGTTCTTTTGCATGTACAATGGTAGCTGCAAGTAGTGGTGGCTATGCATGATGTAGTTAGTGTTTGCTATGTGCATGATGTAGTAATGTCTAATACTTGTACTTGAAGTGGCTACATAGATGAGGGAGATGCATTGTTGGAACAACTAGATTTGTATAGATTATAGCGTACTATTAATCTTGAACTTCTAGATGGCTATATGCCATCTATTAACTAGTTCTATGTATGTTTCTCTATGTGTATGTTTCTAGAATTGGGCATTTTTGTTGTGTGTATGTTTTGCAATAGACCATGCTTCTAGAATTAAAAAACATATTTGTGGTATGCTAGAAATGAACAATAAAGGTAGTTATGGAACTATAAAGGTATTTGCAAAGGTGGCTCTTGATTGCAATTGCTTTTGCAAATGTATTTTTTGAGGCGGCTCACTTTGTCAGACGCCTCTACAAGTACCATTACTAGAGGTGGCTCCACATCCACCAAATCACCAATTTGTAGAGGCAAAAAAAGGCGATTGGTAGAACCACCTCTACATAGGCTCTTTAATCGCCTCTAATTTGAATTTCTGTAGTAGTGGGAAATGGACAATTTTTTGTAGGAAACTATCATATGTTGGTTTGCTACACTATTCTTTGTCGTTAACACCACTCAATGTTGGTTTGCTACACTATTCTTTACCAAATATTTTTGGTGGACATGAAAGGAAACAAAATAATCATATTGTGCTTGTGAGAGAGAAAAAGTGTGAAATATTAATTTCCCCTTGTAAAGTGGGGTCCACATTTCTATTTTCCCTTATATTTATGTTCTTCTCCATAGGTTGGCAACATAGCTTGGGTGTATCCTCATTAATGCGCTAGCATGAGCGTCAGGAGCACTGACCTATGGACCCTACTTTTGAACCTTGGGAAAAATTGATTTTTTTCATATCTTTTATCTCTCCTCTCAACTAGGAACAATTCCAAATGAACCTAGGGTCTAATTCTATAGTGAACAATTACAAATGCTTGTTTTTCTAGTAGCTTTTGCAGGCTATGCATCAGAAACACACAATTTCTACAAATATAACTTTTACTATGTATCTATAAAAAGTTAAAAAGACTTCAAATTTTGATGTGGAAGTAGTTATTATAATATGTGCACACTTTTAAACTACAAATTATGTTGTAAATAGTATTCCCTCTGTTCCAAATTAAAAGTCACTTTAGCTTTGCTCAAAGTCATAATTGTGTCACCTATCAAAATATGTGTCATGGTGTATTTAATGAATCTAATTTGAAGTTGTAGATGTTTGTGCATTTTTCTTTATACTTGGCCAAAGATAAGTTTCACTTAGGGCAAACCTACATTAGTTCATCCTTATTGGGTTTAGTTAATGTAAAATTTTATAACCATATTTTAAGATGTTGTATCTAGTGATAACACTATCGAAGCTTGAACACTAAGAATTTAAAATTAACAAGTGTTTGAAGGAATGCATGCTAGTGCTTGAAGGAATGCATGCTGTTTTCTCTTTATTTTGGATGAAAAAAGTTGCATATGTATACATGTATACCCATCCACAAGGGGAGTTGTGCTTGTTTGGGAAGAGGCACCCGTTCTCAAAAGGTCCAGATAATGTGAATTAACCACTTATTTATGTTTCTAAAAAATATCTTTTAGTCCACAAACTACAACGAGATATTCATAATAAATCAAGAAAATAACTAAATATAGAACCTTGTGGTGCATAGATATCTTATGAAAAGTTTGTTACCCTTTAAATACTATGAACCAAGTTGCTTGTCTCCTTATATTTTTTTGAGGAATCAGGCAGCTTTATTGATTCGATAGGATGGTTACATTGTTTACAAGTAGTTGAAGGATAAATCTAGGGGGTCATCCACCCATACAAAAAAACTTTTTCCTATCAAAGCTTGCCTTGCTAATTCATGAGCTACCGAATTACACTCCCTATTGCAGTGGCTAATGGATATAGCAGCAAAAATATATCCAAAGTTGGGAGCACTCATCATATACCGGAGTCGCTGCTGTTGCCGAGAACCCACCCTCATTCATCGTGTTGACGACCTCTAGACAATCAGCTTGAACTTCAGCATGATTAGCTCCAATCTGTTGTGCCAGCAATAGATCATCCCTCAGCGCAAACGCCTCAGCCATAGCCGCATCAACGACATGAGGGATAAAACTATGAGCCGCTGCAACAAATCCCCCATGCGGCATCCACATTGATCATGCTAGATCCTTCAGCAGGTTTCCTCTAGGTGTTATTTAACCTCACTGGTTTCTTTACTGCCAGTGCATAGTTTGTGGTAATTGCTGCAATCGAGATTGTAGACCTTGGAGGGTTTTAGATTTCTTCCCCCCTGGACAGCCTGCCTTCGTTGCCACCAAATATACTAGCACCCGGTTAGAATAATCTCTGCTTGACCAACAATTGCAACCCCTGGATCCAGTCCTCGCCTACCAATGATTTCCTGCATCTTCACTGAGCCTGATCTGTCAACTAATAGCAAAGTTTCAATCACTCCCCCTAGACCAAGGGCTCCCTATACTTCTCTCGCACGGAGACATGAGAATAAAGCATGTCTGATATCTTCTGCACCTGCATTGCATAGAGGACAGCCGCCTGTGTCTGAAATGTGCTTATTTGCCAAGATCGCCATACATGGGATGCAACCATGAAGAACTCTCCAGGCAAATATCTTGATTTTTGGGATTGATAGTTTCCTTCTAGACTAAAACTTGACTTGTGCCACCCGCCACACCTGCATTATTTCTACTAGTAACGTGCCTGTGCTAACGCTACGGCTTTCAGTAGGATGTGCACTTAAAATCACACAAACAATTGATTATAACCATGTATATTATGGGGGAGAAGCGCTCATGCTATACAAATGTATAACCAAATTTATGTATATGAGATGAGGTTAATAATCAAACATAGCTTATTGACTAAGAGGAGAAATAAAATTTAGTCTAAAGTGACTGATACTAATTAATATAGCAGTGACCTTATGGATCCCAAGATTAAGAGTAATTGAGGTGAGTGGAGGCTACCTTTTCTTTGTGGTATTATCTCGTGTGTCACCTTTTTTGGGATAACAACCTCCTCTTGCAACTCCATTGGTGGTTCAACTAAGGCACGTTAATGATCCATTTTAATAAGGTGACTCCAAATAAAAGACTAAACAGGGAAGGAACCAATGATGACCTGATGTCGACGAGTGCAACGATGTCATGGATTAAATGAGTTTATTTTTTGTCTGCATGCACATCAAACAAAATAACCCAGCTCGTACGTACCAGGGCAACGCATTCACGGTCGGCAAGGGCGACGATGTCTGCGCAGGAGACGACGAAGCCGCACGCTTCCTCTATGCAGGCGCGGATGTCGTCGACGGACTTGAACCCTTCAGGGCGGAACGTGAGGTTGGGCTGCGACTTGCCTTTGAAGAAACAATATAAAGTTGAATAGAAATAACTTTAAGCAATCTTTCTGGTGTATATTTTATATTTAATTAAAACAAATATGGAAGCACCGAAACTCTCTAATTTGGCGTATAGGTTCGTTCTTATTGGTGATAAATAGATTGCCTGCTAGGACTCTCTAAATTTAATGTTGCATATAAATTTTGATTTAATTAATAGATTAATCTAGGGCCTTTGGACAAAATAAATAACTAACCTAGTGGCGTTGTCACCACCGCACTAATCAGTGGCGGAGCCAGAATTTTGGAGTTGGGTATTCCCATCTCCCAAATAAAAAAATTAATACAAAGGTCTAAAATATACATGAAAATTTAACAGCTCAAGAAAATTTCCTTTATTAAGTGAACTTTCATTTTCATTATGTCAGCTAGAAGCTAAACCTTCACTTACAAGAAACTTAACACATTTAATAGATTTGGACAAATGGTACTGATTGGGGTCTCAAAAATAGCATAATGCTTTAAATTAGAACATCACATTTACATTCTAGATTCAGGCTCACCGCTCGCCTTTCCTGTGATGTTCCTACTCTAAAATCAGAAAATTAATAGCAATATACATTATACTCCCTCCGTCCCATATTAGATGAAATCAACTTTGACTAGATTTGTAGAAAAAAACGTGCAACATTTTCATCTCCAAATAAATTTGTTAAAAAACTAGACTTAAAGATCTTTCCAATGATACTAATTACTTAGCATAAATATTTATATATTTTAATATAAAATTGCCGGTATTTTGAAAATGTTGACTTCTCGGGAAGCGAGAATGACATCTATTTTGGGACGGAGGGAGTACATATGAGTATATACTTGTATATATACTTGTTATAGCAAAAAAGTTGGGTATATTCCTGGGAATACATAGGCATCACTGTAGATCCACCCATGCTAATCAAGAGCGAGATCCAAAACAACCCAAAGTTGTCAAAAACCCTAAACCCAGTGTTTGGCTTAGGGAGTAGTCGGCAGACTGGGAATATGAGTAGGGCGAGGTAATGTGATTCAACACGTCGTCGTGGTTGTAGTCAGTGACGGCGTGAGATCCAAGGGCTTGTTGTTCATGGGCCAGGATAGCATGTCGTTCTCCTGGGCCAAGGAGTAGCATAATGTTTTGTTCGTAGGTTTGTTTTAAAAAAACAAACAGCAAGCATAGTGTCAGTTGTACTCCCCCACTCTCACATCGCACATGGACACACACTCAGCCACCGTCGGCGGCCTCTCGCTGTCCCTGTTCCTCACTCCTCGGTGGCGCCCCTCCGCCGCCACTCAAGTCTGCCCCCGACGCCACTGTAGTCCGACGCGGCCGCTCCCTCTCCAACCCTAGCTTTGGCCCCTTCACCGCAGCTCAAGCTTGGTGCCGGCCATGTCGCATCATCCGTGAGCACGGATCGAGGTCGCCCCCTTGCCATGTCCCTATGCTTGTGCCCCTCGAGCTCGCGTCGAGGAGCTTTATTTTCTTGTGGATGGGGTAGATCCACCGCTGCTTCAATGTTCCTGCTTTGCATCCTCCTCATCGTTGCTCACACCGGCATCTGTTGTTGCTTTCTACATCTCCAAGCCCACTCCAACACTCCAGTAAGCAGCCCCCTTCCTTCTTTTTGCTGGATCTCAGTGCAAGGTCTGTTCTTCTGTTGTTTTTCGTATCACAAGTTCTTATTGTTGCCTTGTTTAGGTTCTGTGTGCCAAGATCGACATGAAGGAGGGGTTTGTGAATCTCCTACTCGGTGCAACATGTCCGGCAGTGGCAAGAGCATCACCACATTCGCCATCACCAACCTGACTGGCACGCACGGGCGAGGTCATCCGGGGGAGAGGATTGATGCCGCAAGCTTGACCAGGAAGGTGAGCAATTATTGGATTTGGTATGCAGACTCTGCAACATGCAGTTCTGTTGGCCTACTATATTCACTAATGCATCCTATTTGTCATGTTTATTGAATGCAAAACAAAGCATTATGAATGTGTTTTATTAGCCCTTTTCCGTGCTCGCCATTCACGTTCTTTCCTATTAATCTCGTCCCTCTCTGATCTTGGGTTATCTCAGCTCTTCATTTCCGTTGTTGTGCGTTCCTTTTCCCCTCTTCTGCGAGGGCTCACCTAAAGTGCCCCAATTGAAAATATATTAGTAGTAGGAAATTAGGAAGGCATTATGGACCTTAAGGAGTGGAATATCTCCAAGGATTTAGTTTTGGACAGGAGTGCTTGGAGACTGGCAATCAACGTGCCTGAACCGTGACCTCTTTCTGTCGTGTGCCCTTTTGTGTCTTCCAGTTTTCCGTCTCTCTTGGGTTTCATCTCTAGCCTACCCCAACTTGCTTGGGATAAAAGGCTTTGTTGTTGTTGTTGTTGTGTTGTTGATTATGGCATAGTCATAGTATCTACCTGTGATGTTGGTGGTATTGCTTAATGCTTCACATGTATCTTCCGGTGTAGACATTCGGAGGCACCTGCGATGACAACTGGAATCATATATCTCTACTATAAGGGAATTGTTAAATTATACTTGAATGGCAGAACTAATATGCCAACTTCTAGAATATGCATAGGGTCAACAGATATGTGTAGAATTTTATTTGACATGAGAAAGGCTAAATATGTGGAGAATCATATTCGAAGTACCTGAGATATTTGGTTTTTTCAATTAATTATGTACGCAATTTTTTTAGAAAAGAAAGAGATGTTTCAAGATCAAGTCTTCATGGAGTTTTTATATATAGAAAAAAAAGATAGATGTCGACGGCGACCATTTGAAACCTAATACCGGCCGGGTAGCCTCAGAAAAAAAAGAATAGATGATCGACGGCGACAATTTGAAACCTGATACCAGCCGGGTAGCCTCCGTGTATGAGATCGTTTTGCCCTTCAAATCTTCACTGCATGCCGGCGTTGTGCAATAAGCAAATGAAGACGATGGACACTGGAAGTCATGACGACCGTGCAGCAGGGGCGACGGCGCAGCAGCGCCGCAGGCAGCAGGGCGTCCCAAATCATCAATGCGGGTTCGGCGCCGCGGACAGCAAGGCTCGTCGTCATCGCGACAGCATGGCGGGCAACAGCTTTTCCTCGTCACGCTGGCGTCGCATGCAGCAGGGCGGGCAACAGGTCAGCAGTCTTCGTCGCGACGGCAGCGAGCAACAGGTCTTCGTCGCGAAGTCTCAGGCAGGATCGTGATTGTTTTCTTTTTTTTCCGTTTTTTTTTTCATTTTGAGGTTTGCCTGCAGTATGCAAGGCCCTTTTTTTCCTTCAGGAATCGAACGGCGACCAGACATGCTGGCCAAATGGGCAGGCGGCCGGCGGCGGGGCAATGAAACAAGAAAGCAAGCACGACACCATGTAGATTGGACTACAAAGCCAAGGCGGCTGGCGGCGGCAAACAATGCATATAGATTGGAGCACGTACCTCTCGTCGCTACGTCACCACGGCTCGATCAATCATATACTATGGAACGGCAATGGAGGACACAGTCGGTGATGGAGGAGAGAGCGCAGGGCCAGCGGGATCCCTCCGTGGTGAGATGGCGGCGAGATAGCCGGAGAAACCGGCGGCGCTTCCTTTTTCTGCGTGATTTTTTTTTTCCCGTGATGCGACCCACACGGGGAAGCGCCACTTGAGGCTTCGTGATCACCCTCTAGGATCGCCACTTGAGGCTTCAGTAGGCCCTAGATCTAGTTGTAGTAAGTGAGGGTTGATTAAGGGTTTTAGATTTTGATGATGTTAGATTCCTGTATGCATTTTTTGGGTGTACAATGGTTGAAGGCCCTCAGCGGGGGGCGTATTCTTAGGTGGGCGGAGTATAATTTAACAATTCCATTATAGTAGAGATTCTCAAACTTTACTGACCATTTACAGTGATATGCCGATTTAACAGTAAATAGACCATTATGATTATAGTGCCAGGCCACCCCATCCTCTCGCCCATTGAAGATTGGAATTTCAAGAATACGGTTGACATCTGTCTGATAGAACAGAGACTGAATCAGTTGTATATCCCAGCCACCATTGATTGGGCTGATAAGTTCATCTACAGTGGAGATCAAAATGTTCCCTCTTGGTGTTTGAACCTTCATATTATGACTCCACTTACTTTGTATACATCAGTGGGGATCAAAATGTTCCCTCTTGGTGTTTGAACCTTCATATTATGACTCCACTTACTTTGTATACATCAGGAATGATAATAATCTGTCCAAGATAAAAATTCACAATGGGGCTAATAATTTATCCAATTTCAAATAACAATGATCCATTTTAAATTACATTTCCTTCTAACTATAGAAATAACACACCACATGGGGACGTTCTCGAAACTCTGCAAAGTACCATTATTGGTAGAAATATCTCCTTAATGAAATACGGGTACGAACCCACTCGCGAAAACCATTATTGGTAGAAATATATAATTAAGCAATCTAATATAAGTATACAAAAACTTAGGCCTACCAAACTATAATATTATTACAAACTTAGAACGAAATGGACCACACAACCTCAAACCACACAACCTCAATTACATATAGCATTTGACACTGAATATTATACAATACCAGAAAATATACAAAAACTTAGGGCTACCAAACTATAATATTATTAGGAACTCAGTATTATATGATTGCCATCCATAAATAATTGGCCATGATAACGAAATGGACCACAACCTCAATTACATATAGCATTTGACACTGAATATTATACAATACCAGAAAACACAGAATTATAGAATAAATGAAAAATTATTAAGTTTTCCAAAGCATCCTTCCATCTAATCAAACTTAGGACACTGTCATCCTTGCAGCTACATAGTGCTTTATTGGCACTAAATTTCACTTCATTGTGGCTAGACGATTGATGAAAACATTGAAAGCTTGGTCTGTGTCAACCATACTAACCCTGACAACCCTCCCATCCACTCCAAACTTTGTGCCACCTCGTGTGATTATCTTTTTCTCACGCAGAAAGCCCTCCAAATCTTCAATATCATCCTTCTTGCAGCGAAGCCATGCAAATGCTAACCAAGGAAAAAAAATATTTTCCCTAATGTTAGTTACAAAAAGTATAAAAAGCAATAATTGTAATAATATATGTAAGAATTAAAAAAAAAAAGTGTGATTTCTTACGAGGATTGGCGGTGACGGTCTCCTTGGAAAAACCACAGTAGCTAGATAGCTCATTTGGAAGAGTAAAGATGTCTGAGGCTGCCACAGCTGCACGGAGTCTAATCCAACGTTCTGCCATTTTTCCCTTAGCAAAATGGAAGAGGTGGCTTGTTTTACTGGAGGATGATTGCTCATAGGCATTACAGATTGCCCCAATAATCTTAGCAGCACGAAGTTGAGAGTCCTTGGATACACCAATTGTATTGAGCTCTATGAACTTGATCATTTTTTGTGCCACCTCAGTATCCTTCACCAATGCCCACCTAGAATCATCCATGCAACAAACCATACTTTTTATGTTGTTATTACATTTGGTTAATAACTTAATATAGAAAATCATGTCACATATACCATTATTGATGCCGCAAATTTTGATATAAAATTAGTTAACAATTGATCAAGAAATGGTTACCCCAGTCTAGTGCCGGCATGGCCGGTGCATTTGGAGACAGTGAATAGCATGATATCATGGCAAGCCACCTCAGTGATGGGTGTGTACTGTGGCCAGTAGTAGGCGAAGTCATAAACAGTCTTGCCAGATGTGGACTTGATGACAGCATTTCGGATGCCACCATCAGGGTTGTTTGGCGAGCAGACGAGCTCAATACTGGTGTCACCATCAAATGTATTGGCATCACCACCCCAACGGTAAAGCCCAGAGTTTAGAAAGTTCGTCACCGATGGGTAAGACTGCACATGTTCAAAATCAGCCATATTACACCATTAATCAAATGTAAACAAGAACATAACAATGTATTGTAGAAATTATAGTAATTTCAACACTGATGTGTCTGAATTCTTGATCTATCACTGATGTCTGAATTCTTGATCTATTAATTCTTAGTTTCTTACCGAGTAGTAAGGCGCAGGTGAGACAACGTTCATAGGTGTGCCGTCGCTTGCAGGTGAGAGTGCGTACAGCACGGCTTGAAAGAGCTGCGTGGATCCAGTTCCAACAAGCACATGGTACCCATCAACCATAGCATTTCCGACGAGACGGTGGAGACGCCGCACCTCACGCTCGAAGCCAGGCTCGACGAACCAGCAGATACCACCGAGGTCAGAGAAGTAGCTCATTGTTTGCCAGCCAGGGATGAAGATGGAGGCACTATCTCCTGTCCCGCGCCAGAACTCCTCATACATAGTCGGGTCACCACTGCAATAACAATGAAGAGAAAGAAGTTAATAAACGCATGTGTAAAGTTGCACGAATCAATGATGGATGTTGATTTCATCATGAGTGGTGATTGACTCGCAAGGGAAACGTGCATGGATTTTGACATGGATTAAGAGGAAATCAAATTAAGGTATACCAAATTTCATAGCACATAACAGAACAGACAACAAAGTAACATTCAAACTAAAGTAGCCTATGTATATGCTATATATATGTGTGAAAAATGTTGCTAATTGCAATATGTACTGCTGTGTGTGAAACAGTATGTATTTTTTTGGATTACAAGAGAATATCTTTGCCGTTTCTTTTTCAATTCATCTCTACTTTCACTCTGTTTAACTACTATTTCCTAACAAATAGAACAAAAGCAGGTGAACAGCCGAAATAAACAAATACTAATAACAGCAATTAATCAGGGAAACTGAACAAATACTACTAATCAAACGATTAATCAGGCAACCAGTATGTCAGCAAGTAATCAGGCAGAACAAACAAATACTACTACTAATCAAGAATTAATCAGGCAACTAACTAGCTAGTCCATGTCCGTCGGAACGGCGAAACAGCGCATATGGCTCCCCAAATTGGAGCGGAGCGATTTGCACACCGCAGGTCACAATAGATTGGCTGGATAAATAAATGAACTACTGTTTGCATGCTAAGCCCCATAAATAACTATCGTCTTCCTCATGCCAATAGCTTTTTTTTCAGCAACAGCAACGCTGTTCAATTCGTCCGGAGGCCGGACGGCGACGGATGCCCCCGGCCGGGCACACGGGCGATCGACGGACGGGCAGTATAGTGTACGCGGAGAAACCAATACCAATACGAATACGAATACAAATGAACAAAAACTGAAGGTAACGAGATCGAGTGATGGATCGGATCGCTCACTGGTCGAGGTTGACGATGGATTCCGCAGTGACCGGCGGCTTGCCCCTGGACGGCTCCACCGTGGTGATCGCCCCGCCGCCGCCGAAGTAGCGGCGGCGGATGTACGTCGCGATCCACGCGAGGTTCATGGCGACGGAGGCCACGACCCCGATCCGTCCAGCGCAGCGCACCACCGCCATCCCGCCGCTCTCCCTACCCGCCATCTCCTCCAAACCTCGCCGGCCGGCCGCCTCTGCCCTGCAGGAGACGGAAACAAAAGGCAAGAAACGCGAGGCCAGTGAGAGCGCTGTGTGTGCATCCCTCTGCAGGGGAACCTGCCGGTTTTATAGCGGATGTGGTGGGCGAGCCTCCACGGCGTCTCGCCACGCCGCGACGCCGGCCGGCCGGTGGCGTCTGGCGCCCGCCACATAGCTCGTCGTCATCACCTTTCGGTTTCGTCGTGGCGCGCGCGACCGGCAACGACGGGAAGAGGAAAGCCGGGGATCCCGGCCCGCGCAGGCGTACGTAGCGGCGAGCGACGACGACGACGACGCGAGGTGGCGTGTGGGCGGAGCCCTCGGCGTTAGGTGGGTCGATCGCCGGCGTGGAAGGATGTGGAGGGCGGCGCTGGCTCCTGCCGTCGTCGTGCGCGTGAGGGTTTATGGATGCATATATGTGTGAGTGCGGGGTGATGGATCCAGATGAGGGTTTGTTCGGCGGCCGGCCTAAAAGGAAGGAAACTGGAAACGCATCTAGCTAGCTAGGTAACTGACGGACCGCGTCCGTCGCCGGTAGCCTCCCCGCGCTACATGGCCGCGTTGGTCGTTGTTGTTGGATTGGCGCTGCTGGCCGGGCCGGGACGACGGACGCGTGCATGGCGATGGTGATGGCGTGGACGGGACCGGCCGGGCTGCGCTGGAGCGCGACGGCCACCGTGAATGAAGCAAGGGCTGTGATAATCTCGTGTTCACACTGCAGTTCGCCATGCACCATGGGAGGATTAAATGCATGTGCAATTAACTGCAAATAATCAAGCTGTAACACTTGGATTTAGTTTTAGTTTTCATGATGACAGCTATTATAGTACTTAGTAGACAGTAAACAATGATGCAACGGGTTCATACCCGATCGATGGTATATCACTCTCATACACACACTACAGGAAACTCAACCTTTGCCGAGTGCTAAATGATTTGCCGAGCGCCAAATATCGGGCACTCGGCAAAGACTTCCTTTGCCGAGTGCCATACTCGGCAAAGGCAGGCACTCGGCAAAGGACAATTCACCGAGTGCCTGGCACTCGGCAAAGCCAGGCACTCGGTAAAGACTCCCTTTGCCGAGTGCTCTACCGTCGGCAAAGGCAAGCACTCGGCAAAGGTGGGCGGCCGGCAGACGGCATCCGTCACCGTTAACTTTGCCGAGTGCAAAGTGGTCTTTGCCGAGTGCCCACTGCACTCGGCAAAGTCGTTGTTTCCTGTAGTGACACCAGTTACAGACATTTTAAATTTGGCTTTTCTAGACTTTTTATTTTCGCTATGTACTTTGATATAGTCTAGATATATACATGGTATAAAAGACAAAACATCATATAATTTGGATCCGAAGGAATAGCTATATTTATTATTTTATTAGAATTCTTTTACCCATGAAAAAAACCCATGCCATCATATGTTGCTATAATTCTGTTCCTATACCCCTGCTGTGTCAATACGGGTAGAGTACCCATGGGGTAATCTGCACCTGTGAAAAAAGGTAATAACACACATGCAGTAAACTATGACTATATAAAAGCAAAAAATATTACTACAAATATATAACAAAGCTAATAGACAAATCGTATATGTCGAGGCTTATTTGGCAATAGGTGTCCTTGTTGGACCATGTTTTGGAGTTCAAAAAGTTGTGGATAGTTTTGAGAATATGTTGGGTATATACATGTTGGTTATATACATATATAATCATGGATTTATGAGTCCGGTACACCATGAACCCAATGGTTAAGGGTTTTTTGTCCATTAATATATATATATATATATATATATATATATATATATATATATATATATATATATATATATATATATATATATATATATATATATTCCCTCCATGTTGGAAATAAAAATCATTTAGTATAACGACACGGTCTCCAAAGTATAACTTTGTCTTCATATTTTTATAAAAAATATCCTTCATAAAGTGATATATTTATACTTTTATGAAAGTATTTTTCAAGACAAATCTATTCATATGGTTTTTATATTTTCAAACTTAACAATTTAAAAGTTATTTATGATTTATGTTTCCAATGTTTGACCCAAACCTTATCCAAAACGACTTTTATTTCCTATATGGAGGGAGTATGTATATTAGCCCACACCTGATGTGCTCTAATCAGTTAAAACCCATTGGGTTTTTAGCCAATTCTAGATTGCCGGTGTGCAATGACAAAGGAACCTTTTGGATGTTTTCAGATTGAGAGTTAGAGTTGGTGAAAAAATTGAGGTGATCCCCACCGTGCATTCATCGGTCACAGTGCAAATTCATGACACATATGCATGAAAAATCATCCAACATATTTGACAAAAACATAAATTTAGAGGTAATATATAGTCAACTATACTCCTTATGTGTTGGATGATTTCATCTACATACGTGTCGTGAATCTGCAATAGGTGCTCATGATACCCTTTAAGGAGGATCCTCATTGAATTTTTTTTATCAATTAAATTTTGCTTCTTCTCTCTTTTAGGCTTGGTAAAAAACTTACACCATCTAGCTCTGAGAGTACCGTTGGAGATGTCCAAAAGGAGTAAGCTACCTGTCCTAGAATATCTAGGTTTTAGTTATATATAAAACAAAATAATGCTTTTGTTTGCTGTTTTTTATGCATATCTTGTTTGTAACATTTATATAGTAACGATCGATATGATATGACATAGACACTCCTGACCTTCGAATTGAGGAAACTAGAAACAAACATGTCCTTTATTTTGTCACATTCTATTGGTTAGAATATGTTTTTAGAAGGACAAAAAATGTCGCATATTTGTATTTTGTTTGCTTATTTATCTATCTCGACAAAAGGTGGAAGTGTGATATTACTTTGTTCTTTCTAGTGCCTCTATCTTCATGTCCCATCTATCTTCCATTTCTTGTTTCACAAAAAAAAAAAAAAAACGCTTTCCATAAAAACCAAGAAAACGCTTGGACGTTCTTGAGTCAAAACCCTCCATCCCTCAAAATCACTCCATTGATAGAAAGACAATAGCATATATGCATGGTAACATGGGTGGTAGTGGTTCGATGGTGAGGGCGTTAGGTTCAGTAAGTGATGAGCCCTTAATTAGTGGTTAACCACCAGAGACAATTTAATTTCTCCTATGGTATTGGTTGCAAATGCAACCACTAGTCCATGTTTGAGGTCCACAAAGATGTGCTCACCAAGCCTTACCACGGCCATGATGTTCGGCAAGCCAAAAAAGCCACGGCCAACTAAGACAAGTGCCCTAAGAATGAAAGTAAGGCTCACTTGCCATTAAACTCTCATGGTCACCAAGGATTTAGGGTTTGGGGTTGTTGCGCTGACCTACCATTCTTTGATGGTTCACATGTGCAAAACTTTAGTCCTTTGGCTCCACTACAAGGGCACAACAACCCACTCACTTGAGCTCTCAAGAACTATGGCCTAACCCTCACAAAGAGATGAACAAGGATGTCTACATGTCCTAGCCATGGATGTGATCTTTATGCATTATTTGAGAGGTGGATGGAGTGTAAAGTAGCTTGCCCTAGCTTCAATAGCCCTGTGATATCCCCATCATTATAGGCAAACCATGGGAACTCATATATAGCGCCAACCACCACAACTAGCCACTAGAGGAAATTGCAAATTTACTGAATGGCCATTTACAGTCTATTTAACACATACACATCTTGACACACATATGTTAGTCCTAGTGCCTATGTTGTCATGTAAACCACCAAAACAGTACAAGATCATCCACACACCCCTTTTTGGTGATGATAGCAACAAAGTCAAAGCAAGCACAAAATTCTATCAAATTTAAACAATTAAATAACACATGGACTAAGCTTGCATATATACATATAATTCAAATAATTGAAGCACATGCACTAAGCTTACCACATGCTTCCTTGGATGCCTTACCATCATCTAACCTGTCCAAAATTTTGTTATGGATCCACCGTAGGTGTCCATGGCTATACTTTGAGGACCTTCCCCTATTGCATTTTGCCTATTTTTTGCTTCTGCTCTCTCCCGACTTGTCATAAAAACACTTAGACCACCTAGCTCTAAGACTACCACTTGTCGTAAAGGTGTAAATATCTCTCTAGAGTTTTATATATATATATATATATATAAAAAAAAAATACTTCTACTCACCATTTATGATGCACATCTCCTTTTGTAAATGGTTTATGGAAATGATTGGTATGGAAAGGTGCAAACAGCCTCGTACTTTCCAGTTGTGGAAATTATAAACACGCATCCTTTTGTTGAATTCTAAATATGTCTAGAACATATACACATAACGACACAAGGTCACATATTTCTATTTTCTTGCTTTTTCTCTATCCCTAATATATTTGCATTCTTCTTGAGTTCTTCTCCTCCCATTTGCCCCCCAAAAAAAAGCACATTTTTGAGCCAAATCCTCCACCCCCCAAAGGCACTTAAATCTCTCTTTGTCGAAAGCCAATAGCATGCATGCTTGCATGGATGGCCGTGGTTCGATGGTGAGAGCGTTAGCTCTGGTAGGTGAGTGTTTAGTGGATACCCTCTAGAGTCAAAGATTAATTTATCACATGGTATTCGTTACAAAAATGCAACCCCTACACCATGTTGGAGCTCCACAAAGGATGTGCTCCAAGTTACCAAGCCTTATCCCAATCAAGGTGTTCGGCAAGACACAAAACCACCGCCAACCAAAACAAATGACACCACTTGCCACTCGACTCTCCTAGTCACCAAAGGTGTCATCAACTATAGAGCTTTTACACTATACCATAGGGATATCCTCATGCCTAGCATGGCGAGTCACCACGCACCCTATCCACACCAAGCTTTTGAGGGTTCATGTTTGCAGAAGGACACCAAGACCTCAAGTGTTAGGCTCAAATACAAGGGCACAACAACCCACTCACTTGAGCTCTCAAGATCTTAGGTTTAACCCATCACAAAGAAGAACATCTATGTGTATCCTAGGCAATTTCATCTTTATGCACTTGAGAAGTGAATGGAGTATAGAATAGCTTGCCCTAGCCTCAATAGTCTTGAGATACTCCCACCATAATAGGCAAACCATGGGAACCCATATACAATGCCAACCACCTCAACTAGCCATGCTAGGAGCAAATTGCAAATTTAGTAAAAGGCCATTTAGAGTCTGTCTAACACATCTTGACACATCGTTAGTCTTAGTGCTAGTGTTGTTATCTAAATCACCAAAACAATACATGATCATTCATATGGCACATGATCCTTATAATCTCCCATTTTGGTGATTATGTCGATAAAATCAAAGCAAGCATAAAATTGTATTGAATTTAAACAATTGAATAACACATGCACTAAGTTGCTTTCATATAATTTAAATAATTTAAGAACGCATGCACTAAGCTTACCACATGCTTGCTTGAATGCCTTACAATCATCTAACTAGTCTAAAATTTTGTTGTGAATCTACAGTAGGCCTCCATGGCTAATTTTTAGGACCTTTTCCACTGAAGGTTCCATAATTTTTTTGCTTGCTTGTAAAGGTGTAACCTCACCTATAGCATAAAAACACTTACACCACTGAGCTTTAAGATTACCATTTGGAGGCGCCTTAAAGGTGTAACCTCACCTATAGTTCCTTGCATTTAGTTTTAATATATAATAAAATAATGCATCTACTCATGTTTCTGATGCACAACCCCTTTTGCAATGTTTATATAGTAACACTCAGTATGGCAAGGTATAGACACACCCTCATACCTTTCCACTTGAGGAAACTAGAAACATGACATATCCTTTTATCGTCGCATTATAAATATGGCTAGAGTATCCATTCACAACGACAAATGGTCACATATTTGTATTTTGTATGCTTATTTTCTATATCTCTACAATTACTAAAGCTAGAAGTGTGGTATTGTTTTTTCTTCGTTGTCTCTATCTTTGTGTGCTATATGTCTTTCATTCCTTGTTCCCCCCAAAAGGAAAAGCTCTAGGGTTTCTGAAGAATCGAAGTCCCAACTTGCTTTTACGCAACACATCTATGGAGATCATAGGCCTATGTAGGTGGCACAATCAAACCCAATCACTTGTGTGGAAGACCACCTTTCAATGATTCTTGTCATACTATACAACTTGTGGTATTGCTGTCTGCTCAAGCTATAGTCCCAAATCTCCTCTAGAAGCTCATCACATTCCCTGAGTTGCTGGTTGATTGATGGTTCATAAGAACAAATCAAGGGTGGGTCATGGCCATAGACCACCAAAAAAGGGGCATGCCAAAGGATTCCTAGAAGGACGAATTATAGCAAAACTTTGCCCACAGAATCCATTAAACCAGGGTTATGATCTTGTTACTAGATTCTAATGGGCTATATTGAGGATGGAATGCCAAGGACATGTTAAGTTGCACCATATCTTAAGCTGCAATTCGTGCCAAAATGTGGTGGTTAACATGGGGCTGCGATCAATGCCTATGTAGCTTGGAGTGCCATGGAGGCGCACAATTTACATGAAGTTGCACACAATATACATAGGTATGTAGGGATGACTCATATCAATGAAGTGTATCAACATGGATATGCAATCCATCACTGTTAGGATGATAGACATGCCATTAATGCATGGTAAGCATTCAACAAAATCAATGGAGATATCATTTGTCACAAATGATATCTCCTGAGAAGCAAAGACTGAAATAGAATGGCCACAAAAAGGTTTCCTAACTTGTTTAGTTGATAGCTAGCTAGCACAAGCATTTACATGAGGACACACCAAGGTCTGAAAGCATTTTCTAGATGCCCTCATACATAGTGGCATAGGTTAAACATGACATGCTATGCTTCAAGTTTCTAATATACATTAGTGGACAACTATCTAAAACTAATAAAGTTGAGCTACCATAGTTAACTATAAGCATCTCACTCTCACTACACTGAAGCTTGAAGCTAGAACAACTATGATCATTCCAATAATGGTTAGGTACCAAAATGGGTAACAAGACTTATCGCATACCCAAGGGTTGATTTATGTTCCAACCTTTCTAGCGTGTAGATGAATCGCCCTTAAACAATTTGATGGTGAGCCAAGGAACTAGCCCTCCTAGCTACCCTGCACTCCAGCTCACACCTAATCCACACAGTTATCTAGTTAACGCAAGATACTAAGCTTACCACAACCATAAAATGGCATGAAGTCTGTATGGAGGTTACTCCAACTCACTGTTGCAGATGCAACAGTCACCTATCCCATTTGATTCCCCACTCACTCAATACCCCTCGCCACCTATCCCATTTTAGGTTGATTCCCCAATCTTTTGTTGGTCAAACAGTGGTCATGAGTCCCAAACCATAGCTCGCTATGGTTCTTTCACTAGGTTCTTTCGTCACAAGCATGTACCATAACCAATTTTAGGTTGTTCTTATCCTAGTCAAATTAAGTTGCTTAGCAAATTACCTTTTATGGCAATCTTTTGTTGGTCATTAAGAAGGTGTAACCCAAACTATAGCTAACAAACATGAGTCCCAAACTATAGCTAGCAAACATGAGTTTCCACTCATGCTTGACTTCTATCGATTCTAAGCCAACTAATCATGATTAACAAATCTTTCATCATTGAATTATCATCTATAAGCCTTATATACTAATGTGAGAGTTGGTCTAACTCAAGGGCCCCTTTAGAGCCTGTTTGAAGTGAAGGAACAAAAACAGAGAAAAGAAAAGATATAGAAAAAAGATAGGATAGAGTATTGAAAAAAAATAAATGAAACGGTTTAAAGACGTGTTTGGAGCGCAGGAATACCAACACAGGAACTAAGGTAACATGTAAATTACTACCGACTGAATATTGAACAAAGAATTAGAAGCAAATGACTAAAGTGTAAAGAACTGCTCTTATAATTCAATTAGGACCAATAATAACATGTAAATTGCTACTGACTACATGTGTTTCTTTTTCCTAATATCTGTTGAACTGATGCATGGCCCAAAGACTTTTTCTCATCCACTGCCCACAGTAAAAGCATACGAACTGTTTGTTTGTGTCCCTCGTAACGCAAACTGAATAAAATAAAGCTGGTGACGTTGCCGGCGGGAGTGATATTTGAATTATATCCATTTACGTTAACGTTACAGCGCAAGGAATCAAACGCGTCGATAGTTCCTTATCCTCATCGTTCTCATCCAATCACAGCTCACATCACATGCCAATTGCTAAACAAACCCTAGTCCTCCTTGCTCTTCTAGTCTCTCACGGTCTCACTCATGGAGTATTAGAGTTGACGGCGCCGCTGCCCATGGACATTCCTAGTAGGTGGCAGCTCAACTCGAGTTCACGGCACTCCTGGCTAGCTGGCTGGCGACAGGTCAGCTCGAGTTCATGGCGCTCCTTGTTTTTGTTTTTTGTTTTTTTATCTTTCTTTCTTTCCTCTCAGTTTACAAAGGTGAAATCAACATCGCAACTAGCTTGGTTAATGCATAGGGTTGCACAAGTGTTGCAGGAAACTTTTCAAAAAGATCCGACCACATTCTTTTTCTTTTCTCCAAAAGGCCTGGCTCCGTTCGATGGGCTGGTTGCAGCTGCCGTGGGCTGGTTTCGCTGGTTGTAGTGGCTGGAACAGACCAGGCGAAAAGTCTACAAAATAGACCAGCCGAACCTCTAGAAAGGCTCCCTATGTTCTTGACCGCGCGCATGCACATGACTGTTTACCTCTTTGATGATGTCCTAAAAATGTTAACATATATAGAGTGGTTTGACATGGGACAAACTTAAATTACATTGTACAGTGGAATACACGCATGCATGTCTGGAGTCGAGTGAAATTTTCTTTGCACAAGAAGCCCAGACATCATGAAGCTCAAGTTGTTAATTAAACTCCGGCCCTAAATGGAGGGGAGTCCTTGTCCTTGAGAAACCGGAAATATTCCTTTCGCACCATCTCCTTGCCTTTTACAGGGTCAAAGCTGCATCTGTGGAAACTGAAAAATACCAAAAACAAAAAGTTAAGACGACGCCATCATCACTTCATCAGTGAGTATAAAAGTGACAGGGAGGGTTCAAGAATGATTTAAATCAAACAATATTAATTCTTCGATAGTTTTGTTACATATATTCTTTTGTTCTCTATATGCAATATTTATCCGTACCTGCCATCCATCCCGATAATCATCACAGTGTTTTCTTGTTCTCCAAATGCTGTAACGTAGTTTGTGGTTTCTGGTAAACGGAACTGAGCGAATGACCATTCTGAACTGAAGTAATCCGGCAGAATCACTGGAGAAAACATAAAATAGTGTTTAATCAGAAGAAAATCCAGACATACTAGCTAGTAATACGAACAGAGAAATTCCATAGCCAGAACTTGTGATTACTAACAACAAAACTGACCAGTGATTCCTAGTAGTAACCAACATGTGTATAAATTAATGATTGAGTAGAATGCATGCATTATTAATTATAAGATGTTTTTGACTTTTTTAAGTTCGTTGGCTGTTCTATGCTCTTAGATATACACCACATATAGATACATACCTAAAATAATATATCTAGAAAAATAAAAAATCTTATATTTTACTCCCTCCGTTCTAAATTGTAAGATATTTTGAACTTTCTAGATTCATAACTTTAGCTATTGTACTTATTAGATATACGTTAGGTCTAGATGCATAGTAAAATCCATGTATCTAGAAATAACCCCAACCTAACTTACTTTATAAGAACAAACTAAGCCAAGGATTATACGATCAGGGTAAATACATACATGTGCCTCATTTATTCTCAAGAGAGTTGTACATACAAACTATAAGTTTATTATGTTTTGCAACTCATTCTGCAAGGTAATGGTGAAAACAATATATCTAGTGAAGTTGAAGTCCTAAAAATAGCTCATTTTAATGCGATCCAATGGATATGTTTTAATGCATGGATTTGAAAGGGCAACCAAACCCACCACCACAAGAAAAAGGAAGAAAAAAAATTGGTTACCTTTCATGAAAGACAAGGACGATCTTGCATTGGATGCAGTGTTTGTTTTTACGACAGAACATGCTGCTGCTTGATCAGCAGGTTGCTGCTTGTGAGCAGCAGCTGCATCTTTCTCCCCACATCTGCTAGTTCTCAAGCTGAAAACATGCAGGGTTCCTTTGTCGCTGCACACCGCCAGCCACTGCAGCTCCCGTGATAGGGCAATGCTCTGTATCTCAGCTGGATCAAACCCTCTACGGACCTGCTGCAAACAAGTCCCGTCCATGGTGCTGAAGACCCTGACGAGGGTGCCCTTGACGCTGGCCGTGGCGAGCACGGCGCCGTCCACGGCCATGGCCATGCACGCGACGTGCGAGCTGTGCGCGGCGATGAACCTCGTCTCGGGCTTCGTCCCGAGCCTGTCGACGCGGACCTGCCCTCGCTCCGTCCCGAGGCAGGCCAGCACGGACGCGTCGACGTGGCAGGAGAGGCAGCAGAGCCCCGGCCGGCGGCTGAGCGCGGTGGCGATCCGCCAGAGCGGCCGCGCCGTGGCGCACAGCTCGTAGACCTTGACCGCGCGGTCGAGGACGACGGCGAGGTAGTCCCTGGACACGCGGACGGCGTGGACGGCGGCCGGGATGTCGAGGACGGCCGAGATCCGCCGGTTCTCGCGGTCGTCCCAGACCACGATACGGTACTTGCCGCCGCCCGCGGCCGCGGCGACCAGCACGAAGATCTCGCTGCGGAACAGCATCTCCACGCCCACCATGGCGTACCCGTCGCCGGCGCCGTGCGGCAGCACGCGGCGCAGCCTCGTGGAAAGTGGCTTGGCAGTCGAACACGCGGATGTCGGCGGTCGTCACCGCCGCGAAGTGGGTGCTGTCCTGATTCCAGGAGACGGATAGCAGACGGACGCCGCCGTCGTCGTCGGCCTTGGCGTCGGCGTCGGCGCCGGCGCCGCCTGCTACGGCGCGGCCCATCGATGGTTGCCGGTGGTGCCGCCGGCCGTGCGCGACGAGAAACACAAAGATTCTAGCAGGGTGGCCGCCGTCGTTGCGCCGCGAGAGAACGCGATCCACGCCAGGCGGCGAGGTGTCCGACGACGGAACGGGGAGGCGTGATGTCGCTGGAGATCGCGCGCGCCGCGGGCCTTATATAGGCTATATATACGTATAGATATCGGGCTCTAACTCTGGGCTTTTTGGGATACTGTTTCGGTTCGGTCAGGCTCCTGTGACCCTGTCATGGTTTTGGCTTCTCAACTCCGAAGTCCGATCACAACATGGAGAAAATGATCACAACATGAACTCATGGATTTTATATCTGTATTATTGTTCGTTTCCGCTATCGATCCAAAGGAAATGTTAAGATTATGCCTAATGTGTTATGTCGGTACAAATGCCGGGTTTTGCATGATGAGGTCTCAATGCATCATAACAGCGGCGTGTATAAGCATCAAAATCGCCAGCCACTCGCGCGCAGCTTCACCTGGAACACCTGGAATCAAGGCATTTGTAGCCATTGCCGGCGGCAGCGGTGGATTGCTTGTCTTGTTGTTTGGTCTAGTGGGAACCTTCCTCAATAATGGGAGGTCGTCGATGACGGGGCTCTAGGCCACTTCAGATGGTGGTGGTGGTGGGTCGCTGGTGATGTTGCTCGGTCCCATGGGGACCTTCCTTAACACCGGGAGGTCCACGACAGGCGGTGGCGGCGGGTCACTGGTGATGTCGCTGGTGCCTCTGCCCGGCCATAGCTGCTTTGCTAATTCTATATCTGACTTCTGAGACTACGAAGAGCAACGAGCTCGACCTCAACTTGTGGTGCTTGATGGTGTGGTAGCAACGATCGATATGCATGCATGGGCACGAATTTATAGCAAAGCTGTGCGACACGATTATTTTAATTTGCGGTGTGTAAATGCGCTAATATTGCATTTTTTATACTGAAAACCTGGTAGTGTTATTGTACCCATGAATCCCGTAATCACACAAGCGGAAATCGAAAGTCCGATTGTTTATATGAATCAGTTTCCGTGTGTGCCTCCGATCCGCTGCATTTGCACCAAACCAAATCGAAAATCAGAATGATTTTGCTTCTAGTTTCTATACCTCTTGTCTAATAAAGCCGGGCATTTGAACTTAATTTGAAGCTTATTGTCAAAAAAAACTTCAATTTTTGAAACATGCATGTATAGTCTATATAGCATGGCCGCAGGATGGTTGGACGACCTTTGCTTGGAATGAGCGAATGCAAGCCAAATATGCGTGGGTACGTAGCTAGTGTGGTATTATATGACATGATCAAGATTAATTGGACGTATTATTATTAACCACGGTATATATGCAAGGAATTTTTTTTCTGGTCTCTGCAAGGAATTTGAAGGTATAAAATTTAAAACCTAGAATATATGCCCTAGATATGCCGACGAATCATAAGGGCTGTACGTGACCCGTTGCCTTTGGTGGGGTCAATTTGCATCCGATTATACAGAGTTTCAAATTCTTCTTTTGTTCAACTCTTCTAGACTCGGACTAGTGTTGATCGAAGCGACTCGTGGAAGACCGAGCTACCAATTGCATACTACTTACACACTTTGAACCCTACTATGCTTGCTTAGTTGGATAGAAATGGTTACTTGTGCAAAAGACTGCCTTTAGGCAAAAGAGAGCTAAATGCATGCACGATCACTATTTATTATGATAGGCAAGACTTGTTGAGTACAGTTGTGTACTCGTGATACTACTTTTTGTCGAGTTTTCCAGGTGAGACAGCTCCTGCATAGCTAGGGCACCACACTAGTAGAATTGTAGCATCAGAGATTTAGGACATTTAAAAGAATTAGCTAAACAATATATAATTAATAGTCCACATTTCTTCGGCACATATGAGGATCATGGCGATAGAAATAATAGAAGGATTTCTCAAGTGGTCATCAGATGCCGTACGTACCTCTAAGTAAGTCTACATAATATAGTTTGGACTACCACAAATGAAAAGGGGGAAGCTCCAACTCCAGCCATATGATGTAGTAGTTGTATCGTAATTTCATATTGTTCATCAAGGGAGAACAGCAAATTGAACATGTTAAAATATTAGCATAGTTGACATCTAGTCTTGGCAAAAATAAAGCTGGAAGCCACCAAATTAAAGCCGTTCGAAAAACAGTACGATTGGGAGCGAAATCTCGAGCACGATTTGGGAGCGAAAATCTCGAGCACAAGACGATCCAAATGTGCTTCTTGGCTGAACGTGCCATTGAAGCCCAGGACTGCTCCAATAACGCAGGAGAGGTCCAGGTCGACCTCCTGCCTATCGATCCAAGCAAGGAACGAACCAACGCGAAGCATGGGAAAAATAAATCACAATATAAACTCAAGATTATATCTGTAATTATTAATTTGTTTCCACTGTCCATCCAAAGGAAATGTCACGATCACGACAAATGCATTATATATGTCAGTACATATGAGGGTTCGCTGTGACGATAATGGCAGTACGAGCATCAAAATCGCCACACTCAAGCACAGCTTCACCTCAAGCACCGGGAATCAAGGGATTTGTGGCCACCGCTGGCGGCGGCGGCGGATCGCTTGTCTCGTTGTTTGGTCCAGTGGGGACCTTCCTCAGCACCGGGAGGTCGATGACGGGGCTCTTTGCAATTTGAGATGGCGGCGGTGGTGGATCGCTTGTCTCGTTGTTTGGTCCAGTGGGGACCTTCCTCAACACCGGGAGGTCGATGGCGGGGCTCTTGGAAATTTGAGACGGCGGCGGCGGTGGGTCGCTTGTCTCGTTGTTTGGTCCAGTGGGGACCTTCCTTAACACCGGGAGCTCCACGATGGAGCTCTCAACAATTTGAGATGGCGGCGGTGGCGGGTCGCTGGTGATGTTGCTTGGTCCGGTTGGGACCTTCCTCAGCACCGTGAAGCCCTCGCCGCTCAGTGCTGCGGGCGAGTGGCGCGTGGCCGACGCCATGGAAGAGAGCATCGTCAGCGGCAGGAGGATGAGCAGAGGCAGCAGCGCCACTGCGGTGGTGATCTTGCGCCCCTGCGCGGCCATAGCTGCTTTGCTAATTCTATATCTACTAGACTATACGACAAGCTGAGCAATGAGCCCGACCTCGACTTTGTGGACTTGTAGTGCTTGATGCTGGTGTGGCTGCCACGATATGCATGATGGCCGATGGGGCACCAATTTATATAGGGTCTCCTCTCGATGCAAATCTCTATAAACCGAAATTTGCTGCGTGTAACCTGGCAGGGTTATTGCACCACCAAATGAATCTCCTAATCACACATGCGGAATTTTCTCCTCTGGGCTTGCTATTTATGTTGTCCACCGATTGAATATATGATTCAGTTTCCGTGTGTGCGGCAGTGCCTCCGATCCACCAAACCAAATCGAAAATCGGAATGATTTTGTTTCTAGTTTCTCTATATATACGCTCTTGTCTATGCATGGCCGGACATTTGAACTTAACATATATATACATAGTCGACCTAGTACGGCTCCAAGATATGGTTGGACGACCATGCTTGGAATGAGGAATGCAAGCCAAATATGCATGTGGGCCACGCGTACGTACGTACGTGTATGGTATGATATATGAGATGACATGATCACGATTGGACGTATCAATCAGGTTATGAAGGTAAAACTCAAATTAAAAGAAGCTAGAAAATATGCCCTGAATATGCCGACGGATCATATGGAATGTGACCGTTGCCTTTGGTAGAGTCAATTTGTAACCAACTACAGAATTTTCAATTCCTGTTATTTTAAAGACCCGATCGATTCTCCGGCTTGTTATTAATAACTAGACAGATAAATCCATTCTGTAGAGCCTTTATATACATGGGAACGTATGCGGTGCAAACTAACTTCCGGTGAAAACTTATGTAAACTAGGCAAAAAAGTTATCTAAATTTACCAAAAAAATCACACATGTAGATGATATGATGATACACAATCTTGCAAAATATCTTATCCAAACTCGACTTTGTTTGTGAGATATAAAAATAATAAATTTCAAGCCAGAAAGTTGTCCAGATGATTTGTTAAAAATTTGTTATTTTTATATCTCACAAACAAAGTTGAGTTTGAACAAGATATTTTGCAAGATTGTGTATCATCATATCATCTACATGTGTGATTTTTTTGGTAAATTTAGACAATTTTTTTACTGTAGTTTGCACAGGTTTTCACGGAAAGTTAGTTTGCACTGCATATGTTCCCTATATACATAGTACACACAACTACTTAGCAATTCTGGAAAGATATATAATTGCTAGGGCAGCTCCAGCATGTGATCTAAATAGGTGCAGAGAAGACAAAGAGAGTAAAGTAGAAGAGATACAATACAGTTGACTAAAGGTACTAACTTAGTATCTGTAATAATACATAGAATTAAAAACGAATACACTATATTGTATCTCTTCTACTTTACTCTCTTTTAACCGAGCACCTAATACATAGAATTAAAAAGGAATACACTACTACACAAAATCTTTTACAAGGCACTTAGATTTTGCTCTTGGAGGCGGTTTTGGCTGAAAACCGCCTCGGTTAATCAGTGGCTGGCCAGGCTGGGTGGCTAGCCAGGCAACCGCCTCGGTTAATAGATTAACCGAGGCGGTTTTCTTAAGTAAACCGCCTCGGTTAATCATATATTAACCAAGGCGGTTTACTTAAGAAAAAACCGCCTTGGTTAATCCATTAACCGAGGCGGTTTTTTGTAAGCCAACCGCCTCGGTTAATATACATTAACCGAGGCGTTTTGTATAAGTAAATCGCCTCGGTTAATAAATTAACCGAGGCGGTTACGTTATAAAAACCGCCTCCGTTAATACTAGGCCCAAGTCTAGGGCCCAACAAGACACACGACATATTTTGCGAGCACCGAAACCCTAACTCGGTCCCTCCCACCTTCAGACGTCACTCCCTCCATCCCTCCCTCTCTTCTCTCTTCCTCTCCCTCCTTCCCTCCCTTCTCTCTCCCCAAGGGCGCCCCCCCGCGTGGCCCTCTCTCCCTTGGCCGCCCCTGCCTTGCCCCCTGCGGCGCTGGTGACCTTCGGCTATTTGAGCGGCGGCAGCTAATACTGCTCGGCCCTCGGCCCCCTCGAAGCGCGGCGCGGCGGCACTCTTGACGCCACGCGGAGCGCACGGCCCGCAGCCCCGGCGGCCCAGCGGCGGCGGTTAAGGCGGGTAAGGTGCAACGTGGATCCGGGTCGGTGCGGACTCGGTGGCACGGCGTGGATCCGTGGGCGGCGCGGCACGGATCCGGTGCCGGCGGCGGCGAGCTCCTCCACCTCCACCTCGGCGGGCGGCGGCCAGCGGATCTAGGGCGAGGAGGGCCTCCACACGGCGGATCCGGCGGCAGCGGCCTCCCCGACTTTTCCGGTGAGGAGCGGCCTCCAAAAAGACACCTACGGCCTCGGCGAGGAGGGGATCCACGGCGGCGGCCTGATCCAATTTGGGCTAGGGTTTGGGGTTTTTTCTTTTTTTTTTTTTTTTCGTTCTATTAACCGAGGCGGTTTTTATAAAGTAACCGCCTCGGTTAATATATTAACCGAGGCGGTTGGCCAACCACCTCGTTTAAGGCCACGATTAATCGTGACCTTATGTCCGAGGCGGTTGGGAAAACCGCCTCGGCTAACCCAGAAAAACCGCCTCCGTCAAGTTTTGTGGAGTAGTGATAAAAACATCACAAGTTCACTTGGCTGCTAGCTATTGTTATGCATGCTACTTCATTCATCCTAATTAAAAAGAAAGTCGTTTATGGTTTTTGGTTTTGTGCACGTTAGACTTTCCTAAGTTTGACTGACCATTTTAGAAAATATTAGCAATATTTCTATATCTAACCAGTGAGGCAAATATGCTTTGCTCACAGGGGTAGGGAAATAACGGGTATTTAGCTGAAAACTATAAGCTCGTATTCTAAACAGATGGAAATTTGAATGACTCAAATGTCTGAAGAAGCAACTGCCCAAGAGGCCCCAAGTAGTAGAGAATAATGTAGCTAATAATCACATGGGTTCGATTCCTAACTCAATTTGACATACAGAAAATGTAGTTACAGAAGCAACACATGCTAATCGATTATGAAAAAAAGAAGTCAAATGAGTCTCCATAAACCTGAAATGAGCACTCACCTTGCTATGCGCTGCTGCTTCTATTTTGCGCCTCCCTACACACCGAGCTAAAATCAGTCAGATCGAATCAAATCGAATGAGCAGGGCGCGCAAAAAAAAAAATCCCCAAACACATTAAGTACTCACCTTCTGCGTGTTAATCCTCGTCGACATCCTGATATGTGCTTCAAAAATCCACCAGAAATCCCAAATCAAAACACACTGAAATGAGCCATCTAAGCCGCGGCACCCGCCCATGCATATCCGCGCGCCACCGCCTGCACATCGGGACGCCATCTCCATCGACGAGTCCCGCAGGCCGCCGCTCCCACCACGCAGCACCGGGTTCAGCCCCTTCCGCCCGAAGCCCGTGCCCGTCGCTGGGGTGCCGACCGACGCGGGGGCCGCCGCCCCTCCCCGGCGCGCAGCGTCAGGTTCGGCCCCTTCCGGTGGAGCCCGTGCCCATCGCTGGGCGTGCCGACCGGGCGTGGACCGCCGCCGCCCGCTTCCGTTGGGGGCGATGCTGTCCCTGTTCCTCCTCCATTACCCCGATCTGAGTGTACGAGAGGAGAAAGAGATGAGATGCGTCCGGGGATAAAGCATCTATGCGGGCCCCGCTTTGTTGATGAGAAACTGAACGAGAGACGGATGGCTCGCTGCATAAACGGACGATCGGAATTCAACGGTGGATTCGGTGTGCGCGCCGAGTCGTATGTGCGTGCGCGCCCGAAAACTAGCATTTAGGAAATTGTTTATTAAGGGAGAAGACATTATTGCCTAAGGAATGAAACTTAAATTGCCTAAGAAAATGCAACTGGTGTTAGGTTTTACGAAGGTGTCAATAATCAGCATTTAGAGCTGAATAATTAGCAATTACATATTTTTTGGGCATCGTGTAAGCACTCGTGCCTCAACCTAATTATTTATCATGTTACAATCGCACTCTCACAGCTCACAATTAAAGGTGGAAGATGAACTCGAGCACTGCTAGTGCAGCAAATTAAACTGCTTTCCATTGCTACAGAAGTTGTTACCACATCTAGTGGACCTGCTACTACTATAGCCTACTAGTTACAGTTAGGCATTATCAGGCTAAGATTGGCCACTACTTATTGCCATACTACTTCCATATTACTGACGATAGAGAAGGCAATGCAGCAAAGGTGGACTGTGCAGCAGACTGGATGAAAGTGTAGACAAGCAATACAGTACCACCGAAAAATGTGCATGTAAATTTAGTTAAGCAATTTAATATCATTGGTAGTTTTATTTGTGTCAAACACAAAAAATGTGCCTATAATCTTTACTCTTTTTTACTGTCAAGCGCTACTCTATGCTCTAAGTAACTTTAACCATGGGTAGATGGCTCGGGGAAACCTGAGATTCTATTTTCTCTAGTTAGGAAGTGCAGATTGGGAGTGGAGGTGCTGAGTAATGTAGGTGACATATTATTGTTTACAGATCATTCTCTTTTCCTTTGTTCTACTGTTATGATGATCCTTTACTTTCAACCATTGGATTAGTTTGCCTTTTGCACAAAAACTAGTTATTGATATCATCACCCTGTCTCTGTTTGATATGTATCATATCATATAGAGTCTTTAGTTTCTCCCGTCAGGCACTGTTCATTCACTGTTCCAGCTACAGTACCGGGTTGCCGCTCATCTACATTTCCGGGTTGCCTCTACAGTACCGGGTTCGGGGAACAGTATCCACCCGTTACCACTACCGTGCCAGTTTATGTTTTCTTCCTTTTTTTTTGCCCCTCCCCTCTTCTCCCGCGGCAAAGCGCGTGGCCCCATCTAGTTTTTGCAAATAAACCGGGTTGGGGGCGGGGCTGTGGGTTGCAAATGAACATAGACACTATACTTGCTTTTCAGAATACAAAAATTGCTTGATTAGGAATACATTGTTGCCTAATGAATGACACTTAAATTGCCTTAGAATATTTTGCCTAACAAATGAAATAGAGCTACGAATATTTGATACAACATAGGTTTCGTTTTTAAGTGTAGTAAAGATGTTTGTGATATCTATGATGCAGTATGTGCGCATGCAAGGTCTACTAGAGGAAGTCAACACATAGTGTATGCGTTTATGCTTAAGCAATTTACTTATTGTACCTTAGCAATTTTTCAACTGTAGTTTAGTAGTTTAGTAATGTGACTTGATAACTTTTTATTGTGTGGCTGCATGCAGTAGCAATATATTTTATCTTGCTTGCTGTGATATTTGTTGTGCCTCCCCTAGTGCAGAGCTAACTAATACCCTCTTGCTCAACTAGTCTCCATGCCCACCAGCCTACCAATTTAACAATCTGTTGCCTAAGACTGAAAGATTTCTCTGCTCATATCCCCCTACTGCTTCTATTCGCCCTTCCTTTTCTTCATTTCTCTCACTTGTGTTAATGTAATTTAGCAATGGCAACATCAATAAGTAGTGGAAATTTGTTCACTTTAATCTTTGTTCCTACAGGTTGGACAACGACGACAAGGCACCAACAGACCCATTTCAAATACAGGGCTGAGATGAAGATGTGAAGAATCTAATAATTTGTGACTCTCTGGATGTATTAAAATACCCAAGAGAAGATTTGAAGGGAGTCAGTAAGAATCGAGACAAGAAGAATCCTAGGGAAAAGATATGAAGCGAAGAATAGAAAATGCATTAATCAGACTTAAAATGCATGTTAATGTTGATACTTTTGATTTACTTGCTTGAATCTTGGATGTATGTGATTTTCTTGATTTTCTTGGTTTTTTTTTATTTTCTAGATGATGTATATGATTTTCTAGATTCAAACTTGTAGGGAATAATTGTTGCTATGTGGAAGTTATAAAATGCTTACGCTAAAAGAAGTCCTTGGGAACCTGTCTTTTCTAGTGGGCCCAACTTTGAGAGTTGTGTTCGTTCTGCAAGCTTCTGTCCGGCAAGGCGTGGAGGTCTCCCGCCCCGCTTCTTTTCTTTTTTGGTAAAATAGACTGTGCAGTCGGAAAGGAGATTTCCTGCACGTGCAGGCGGTAGTAAAATCCAAACAATTTATGTATTCTGAAAAAGCAAGTATCAGTGTGTTGCCATATCTAGTAGACTCGTAGATAACAAAATGACCAATTACTTGTGGTCACCCGTAACATACACCATATCTGGTAGACTCGTAGATAAGAAAATGCATTTGGAATATATGTGAACAACGAGATGGGTGTGTCTACGCTCAGAAAAAAAATAGCAGACGCCCTGAATGAAGTGATTAACAAAAAAAGAAACCCCAGTGCAACTCAAATGCAAGACAGTTAGAAGGAAAACAAAATCAAATCAAGCTCACCTTTGTGTGATTAGACCACCAATCCCTAAATTTGGACCTGTTGTTTCATAGGGATACCAGAAAGCAACTTAATTATTTTAGAAAGTAGTTTTTTGCATGTATGAAGCTAATAGCAACATAGCCAGCAGTGCATTAGGTCCTTTTTACAGCAAAATGCTATTACTACATATAATAACTTGCACCCTTTAGGGTTTGAAAAATGCTCGATAGCATGATTTAAATTGCTACATAACAAATCTTAAGTTACTAGAAAATGCTAAAGCTAAATATTTCCAAATGCAACACTGCAGATTCATTGCCTAATGGTGTCATTGTACTTTGAAGCTATCAATTTGTTGATGTACACTTGAAATACTCTACTTGATGTTAGGTGGTTGTTAGAATATCGCCTCAAAAATTGATACAGAACTATATTATTCGTGTGATTTAAGTGTAGTATCATCCCTAATGCAGAAATGCTATTTTTTCTTACACGGAATAGTATTTTTCCCTAATGTAGAACTATATTATTGCATAATGAATAAACCAATATCACTGCCTAATCCATAAATGTGTTTTAACTTGACACAGAAAAGTAATTTTGCCTAATGAAAAATTATATATCGACTAACGCGTACCCAATATTATTTCATAAGGCGAACCAGTTCTAGTTTCACATATCTTGGTCAGGTGCATGAGGTTCTGAAAATTGACAAATGATGTGCTGACTGTAAAGGAACTAGGAGGTCATCTATTCCTTATGACATGCAAACCCCAAAGATGTTGAATACAAATTCTAGCCCGCAATAAACAAAACAACCATCACATCATACTCGAGTATTCTACTCCAGTAGTGCAAGTATCTAAAAAATGCATAAGCTGCACATGAAAACAATGCTACGCCAAAAAGATGGGGTGACACCAGTGAGGCAAATATGCTTTGCTCACAGGGGTAGGGAAATAACGGGTATTTAGCTGAAAACTATAAGCTCGTATTCTAAACAGATGGAAATTTGAATGACTCAAATGTCTGAAGAAGCAACTGCCCAAGAGGCCCCAAGTAGTAGAGAATAATGTAGCTAATAATCACATGGGTTCGATTCCTAACTCAATTTGACATACAGAAAATGTAGTTACAGAAGCAACACATGCTAATCGATTATGAAAAAAGAAGTCAAATGAGTCTCCATAAACCTGAAATGAGCACTCACCTTGCTATGCGCTGCTGCTTCTATTTTGCGCCTCCCTACACACCGAGCTAAAATCAGTCAGATCGAATCAAATCGAATGAGCAGGGCGCGCAAAAAAAAAAATCCCCAAACACATTAAGTACTCACCTTCTGCGTGTTAATCCTCGTCGACATCCTGATATGTGCTTCAAAAATCCACCAGAAATCCCAAATCAAAACACACTGAAATGAGCCATCTAAGCCGCGCACCCGCCCATGCATATCCGCGCCACCGCCTGCACATCGGGACGCCATCTCCATCGACGAGTCCCGCGCAGGCCGCCCCCTCCCACCACGCAGCACCGGTTCAGCCCCTTCCGCCGAAGCCCGTGCCCCGCCGCTGGGGTGCCGACCGACGCTGGGGCCGCCGCCGCCCCCGGCGCGCAATATCGAGGTTCGCCCCTTCCGGTGGAGCCCGTGCCCATCGCTGGGCGTGCCGGCCGGCGCGTGGACCGCCCCGCCGCCGCTTCCGTTGGGGGACGATGCTGTCCCTGTTCCTCCTCCATTACCCCGATCTGAGTGTACGAGAGGAGAAAGAGATGAGATGCGTCCCGGGATAAAGCATCTATGCGGGCCCCGCTTTGTTGATGAGAAACTGAACGAGAGACGGATGGCTCGCTGCATAAACGGACGATCGGAATTCAACGGTGGATTCAAGTCGTATGTGCGTCTTGGCGCCCCCGAAAACTAGCATTTAGGTAAATATTAATAATCTCTTGTATATTTTGGTGAAAGTTAAAAGTTTAACTCCTTAGAAACTCTATGGGGCGTCAAGAGTAGCTAATAGAAAATAGTATTTTATTTTGGGGCTAACTAGTTATCTGGTAACAGATTTTTCCACTTACAATCTATCAAATTTTCAACCAATAAAAAACAGACAACTCAGCTAACAAAATATGACAGAAAACAAAAAAGAAAATCTGTCAACTCAAAGAAACACAAATAACATACTCATAACGGATCCACAAACCGAAATCCAGCTGCAACCAGTCAACAAAAGCCCATATACATATACAGTATAATCCAAGAAGCCCACAACTCATAAAAAAGACAGATCCAAGCCCAAGCAAAAAAATACTGCAGCACAACAGACAGGCCCAATCCCAAAAAAAAATACTGCAGCACGTAAACAACAGATAAAGCTTAGTTGCAACTAAAGAAAACTGGACACCCTAAACAACAAAAAAAACTGGACAAGAAACAACAGATCTGACAAAAAAAAGAACAAAAAGCAAATGGAGGCTGCAGGGGGGCAAGACGAAGAACAAGATGACACCTTCACATAAGGTAACAACAAAACCTGAATCTCTCTACTCCACCCACCACCTCACACCAAACACAGAACAACGTGAGGAATTGATTTTTTCCTTCTTCATGCTATTCCAGAACAAATTTCTTTTACCTGCTATTCCAGATCAGACATAAGCCAACAATCCACCGTTCCCAGAACAAAAAAAAAAAAAAAAAAGTTTCAGAACAACGAAAACTGAACTTTTCTTTAACTTTATCTGGGGTTTTGAGTTAAATTGCTGCGGCTGACCTTGCATTTCAACTACAACACATGGATTAGCTTATTTGCCCACCTTTCCTTCTCAAGCCTTGCTGTCCTGTACCAGACTATGAACCTCTGTTGCTACGAACTTGTTAGCAATGCACTCAAGAGAGCTCCCTGCAATGGGTACAACATCAAAAAAAAATAGAGGGAAAATCATGCGGGCATCAGAAAAATTATAGTAAACAGCAAGGGATTCAGTTCAGTCAGTACAAAATGCTCCATTCAGCATGCCTAGAAACTGAGGTTCTAATTACAGCCAAAAAGGGCAAAAAAAACAGATTCTCTAATCCTAAAATAACACACAGGGGATTGGCGAAAACCAAGTACACAAATCTGTGAGAGATGCCCTGCTAAAAACAACAGATTGAAAGCACACCCATCTGAGTGTGTGCTCAGAGACACACTCAGATATATTGAAATATCATTCTTCCTAAAAAATCAAAGAAACATTGGAATGTCTGGTTTCCTCTCTCTCCTTCCCTCCCTCCCTGGCTGCTTGCTTTGCTTCCCCAAAAGTTGCAAGATCGCAAGGCAGCTGAGCCACTAACCACCTCGAGAAAACAAAAGTTAACTGAAAGTGGCAGGACTACACGTAAAAACAGAAAGTGCACACCACATCAACACCCGCGCCTAGCTGCTGAAAACTGACAACCATCAGCTTGCATCAGGTCGATGGCCATTGCCAACATGGAGAAACAAGGCATAGTCAACATGAGGGGGAATAAAACCAAGGCACTCCTGGATCAGATAAAAATAGAAAACTATGCTGACAGTAATACTTAGATTAGATGAACACTAAACTCAACTACAAAATGGAGTGATCATATATGTTCCTGTTAGTTCAGAATAAAACGGCGGACTCAACAATAAATTCCTCTGACACCAAATGTATATAGCACTATAAGAACTTGATTTAAAAAAGGGGCAGAGTACACTAAATCCTATAACAAGGAGTCCGACAACTACAGAACTAGAACTACTGAACCATCCTCACCATGCCAAAAAAAAAGAAAGCTGTTGGATCGAATTTGAGAACGTACCAGCCACTCGTGGTGCCCCTGGAAGCCGTTGCTCTAGAGGTACTTGACAGCGACGTGTTGGAGCTGCAGGCCCTGGAGGTGGGCATCGATGAAGCCCTTGCAGACGGGGACGAAGCAGCCGACGAACCACAGCTCCCCACAAAGACAGTGGCCACAGCACAGCACAACAACCCCCCACCCCACACGTCCCACACAGCTCGCTGCAACACAAAGCAATGGCGAGCGGAGTAGCGGGCGGTCGGCATGGCGCCGGCGCAAGCAGCAGAGGCGGCGTGCGGTGTGGCGAGCGGAAGAGAGGGCGGTTGGCGCGGCGCGGCGCAAGCGGTCGAGGCGGAGCCCTGCGGCGGTCCCGCCTACGCCACCGCGCGGGGGTGGGAGACGAAGAGGTATCGGGAAGATTGGGGAAAAATCAGTGGGAGATGAGATGGGCGCGGATTTCGAAAACAACAGTTCACAGGTTCTGGATGTTCTGTTTTTAGACCCGTTAGTAATTTGCAGACCTGTCAGCCTAAGAGAGGCAGCACGAATCATCAAACAAAATCAACGCTCCATAAATTGACAGATAAAGGACAACAAAATCTGTTGACAGAAAAATAGCAAAACTCTTTTATTTTTAGCGGGACACATTAGAAATTTTAGTTAGCTGAAATGTTGAAGCAGTTTGAAATAAAGAAGTACCTCATGACATGCATAGCTAGTGTTGCACATTTGTGAAAAATATTTATATGCTGTTGCCATTAGTGGGACAGAAAGAGCAGCAAAATGCCACACGATTTCCTGGTAAGAGCAGTAAAATAAAGCTACGTAATTGGCTGAGGTACACGATGCACTGGTAGGCCGCCAATCCTCCCGTGATCATAGAGTTTAATATAACTTATTAATAAGAGGAACAGAAATTTCAGGATTAGATTACGTGAGCGTGATGCGCAACCTAACACAGCGGGGCAGCGTAGGCAACAAAACTCATAACATAAGCTATAATTACTCCCAAAACTTGAAACCCAAAGAGGAGAGGAGAGAGGACTTCCCCCCCTGCAAAAGACCATGTGGACAGGTGTCTTTGATTTCGGAGAAGAGTAGTGCCATGCGGTGATCTACTCAAGTCATTGAAGATCAATGTGTTCCTTGTTTCGAGATGCTCTAGGGAGTTCGAATTGCTAAAGTATGTGCCATGTGATCCGTCATGCATGTTGCCAGACCAGTCTTCAATGTCATCCTCCATCGTCCAATTGGATGGTGCTATATTGGTGCATGCACTGCACCTTGCTACTATCTCCCAAATTTCTCATGAATATGGACATTCAAATGAATAGGTGAGTGATTGTTTCTAGATTTCTTTAGCAAAGTGTGCAGTAGTTGTTTTCTATACCCAGTACAAATTAAATGAAAAGACACTCACATACTCACACGCAGACTCACTCCTAAGAATGCACACATGCACATCCCACCCTTATGGGCCCCTCTGAGAGATTAGATGAGCTCGACCAAAGGATTTTAAGATTGACGAAATCGCCACATGCACTTCATTGTCGACGGACAAATTCGTCTAAGAATAACACTCCTAAATAGTAGAATAAATTCAGAAAAATACGAGCATATAGACCAAGTCAATATTTGGACAAATTCCACAACCCGGAACCTAACCAAGTGTGTTATTCCTTAGTTGGCAAGACCTTAACATGTGATATAGTAGCTGGGCACCGCACTAGTTGAATTGTAACAACAGTGAAGAGATTTAATAGAACTAGCTAAACAATTAAATAGTCCACATTTCTTAAAACATATGAGGACCATGGCGATAGAAATAATAGAAGGATTTTTCAAGTGGTCATCAGATGTCATACCTCTAAGTCACAAAATATCACCATCATGGTTAATCACCTCCCCTCCTGGTATATTTAATGGATACGTCAAGAATACCATTACCTAACCTGAGCTTTCCTATGGCCATATAGTTTGGACTACTACAAATGCAAAGGGGGAGCTCCAACTCCAGCCATATGGTATATTAGCTGTACCGTAATTTCATATTGTTCAAGGAAGAACAGCAAATTGAACGTCCCTCAAACATGTTAAAATATTAGCACAGTAGACAAATCTGAAGTCATAATAACCTGGTAAGAAGTGCAGTTAAAATAGTAGCACTTGTTGCCATCTATTCTTTAGCACAAAAAGAGCTGGAAACCAAATCTAAAGCCGTTCGACAAGCAATGTGATTGGAAGTTCAATTTTAACATCGGTCGTCGGGAAAAAGACAGATCCAAATTCTGGGCCGAACGCGCCAGAAGCCCAAAACTGCTCCAACGCAGGAGAGGTCCAGATCGACCTCCTGTCGATCCATGCAAGGAACCAACGCGAAGCATGGGAAAATAAATCACAACATGAACTCTGAGATTATATCTGTAATTGTTAAACTGTTTCCACTATCCATCCAAAGTAAATGTTATGATCACGACAATGCATTATAATGTGTCAGTACAAATGAGGGTTTGCATGATGGCAATGGCGGTACAAGCATCAAAATCGCCTCTCACTCACGCACACCTTCACCTGCAGGACCGGGAATCAAAGCATTTGTGGCCATCGCCGGCGGCGGCGGTGGTGGATCACTTGTCTCATTGTTTGGTCCAGTGGGGACTTTCCTTAGCACCGGGAGGTCGACGACGGGGCTCTTGGCAATTTGAGATGGCGGCGGTGGTGGATCACTTGTCTCATTGTTTGGTCCAGTGGGGACCTTCCTCAAAGATGGCGGTGGTGGCGGGTCGCTGGTGATGTTGCTTGGTCCGGTTGGGACCTTCCTCAGCACCGCGAAGCCCTCGCCGCTCAGCGCCATCGGCGAGCGGCGTGTGGCCGACGCCATGGAAGAGAGCATCGTCAGCGGCAGGAGGATGAGCAGAGGTAGCAGCGCCAGTGCGGTGGTGATGTGCCTCTGCGCGGCCATAGCTGCTTTGCTAATTCTATCTCTACGAGACTACGACGAGCAACGAGCTCGACCTCAACTTTGTGGACTTGTAGTGCTTGATGCTGGTGTGGCAGCAACGATATGCATGATGGCCGATGGGCACCAATTTATATAGGGTCTCTGCTCGATGCAAATATCTCTAAATCGAAATTTGCTGTGTGTAAATGCAGTAATATTGCATTAACTTGGCAGGTTTATTGCACCAAATGAATCTCCTAATCACACATGCGGAATTTTCTCCTCTGGGCTTCCTATTTATTGTCCACCGATTGAATACTAGTGTATGATTCAGTTTCCGTGTGTGCTGCCGTGCCTCCGATCCACCAAACCAAATCGAAAATCAGAATGATTTTGTTTCTAGTTTCTATACGCTCTTGTCTATGGCCGGACATTTGAACTTAACATATATAGTCGACCAAGATATTGTTAGATGACCATGCTTGGAATGAGGAATGCATGCCAAATATGCATGTGGGCCACGCGTATATGAGATGACATGATAACGATTGAGCGTATTAATCACGATATACATCAGGATTGACGTATCTGGAATTAAGGAATTTGAAGGTAAATTTTGAAACCTAGAAAATATGCCTGAATATGCCGACAGATCACATGGACTGTGACCGTTGCATGCCTTTGGTGGGGTCAATTTGTAACCAACTACAGAAATTTAAATTCTTGTTACTAGCTTGATAGGAATAGAAATTTCAGCATCAGATTACATGCGCGTGAGCCACAGCCTACATAGTGGGGCAGCGCAGGCAACAAAACTCATAACATAAGCTAATTACCCAAAAAACTTGGAACCCAAACACTACTACACAAATCTTTTCCGAGGCGGTCAAAATTGATTTTTCGAGGCGGTTTTTGTAACCGCCTTCAACAGAAGGTCACGGTAAATGTGAGTATTAACCGAGGCGGTTCTATGCCCGCCTCGGTTAATCAAATAAAAAAAAAAAAAAGGAAAAAAGCCCGACGAGCCCATCCATGGGCTCGCCGAGCCCATCCAGGGGGAGGAGGGGACGCCGCTGCGAGCCCGGTCGTGGATCCACCGCCGCCGGAGGAGAAGCGCTGGAGGAGCGCCGCAGCCTCGGGCTCCTAGATCTAGCTTCAACACTGCTGGATCTGGTCTTCCCGCCACCGGTCTGGCCCTAGCCGCGCCCGCACCGCCCCACTCCCCGCCCGTCCGCTGATCTGCACGGAGAGAGGTGAGGGAGTGATTCTGGCTACTAGATCTGAGAAAGGAGAGAGGTGAGGAGAGAGGTGGCCGTGCCGCCGCACCAGGCCGCCGCCACGCCGTGACGCCCGGGGGGCGAGGCCGCCGCGCACGACGTTATGGCCTCGGGCGAGGCCGCCCGCCCCAAGCCGCGTGGGGGGCCTCGCGCAGCGCCACCAGAGCCGGGGGTGCCGTGGCCTCGTGCCAAGTCCACTAGGGCCTCACGCCACCAGCCATCGGGGTCGCACCGCCAGACCGCACGCCGCACCACTAGGCGTCGGGGCCTCGCCGCCAGCCGTTGGGGCCGCGCCGGCCAGATCCACGCCGCCCAGCGCCGCCGGGGGAAGCCAGGGGGGCGCGCCCGGGGCCCCCGCCCGCCGGGGGTGTCGTGGCCGCCCCATTGTTGGTGAAGAGGGAGCAAGAGAGTAGAGAGAGAGGGAGAGAGCGCTGTTGTGGAGAAGGCTGCTAGGTGTGGGAGGAGAGGGTGAGGAGAAAACCCTAGAGCCCCACTTATATATGATGTTTGGTATTGGGCCGGCGTGGGCTTGCAGACTGGGCCTAATTTACCGAGGCAGTTGTGAGTAAAATGTCCGCCTCGGTTAATTATTAACCGAGGCGGTTACCTTAGAATGACCTCTCAGTTAATATATATTAACCAAGGCGGTTATTTTTAAAGTGACCGTCTTGATTAATCTATTTTGAGAGGCGGTTTTTGTAACCGTCTCGGTTAATGAAAAATAACCGCCTTGGTTAATGACAGGCGGTTTTGGGGGTCAACAGCCTCTGAGACCCATTTCAAAGTGCCTTATAAAAGATTTTTTTTAGTAGTGAAAGAGAAGGAGAGAACTTCCCCCATGCAAAAGACCATGTGTGGCAGGTGTCTTCGATTTCGGAGAAGAGTGCATGCGGTGATCTCCTCGAGTCATTGAAAATCACTGTGTTTCTTTGTTTCGAGATGCTCGAGATAGAGAGTTAGAATTGCTAAAGTATGTGGCATCTTTGAACTGTGATCCGTCATGCATGTTGCCAGACCAGTCTTCAACGTCATCCTCCATCGTCCAATTGGATGCACTCCACCTTGCTACCATCTCCCAAATTTCTCTTGAATATGGACATTCAATGAAAAGGAAAGTGACTGTTTCTAGATTTCTTTGGCAAAGCTCATTGTACCCAGTACAAATGAAGACACTCACATACCCACACGCAGACTCACTCCTAAGAATACACACACGATCCCACCCTTATGGGCCCCTCCAAGAGATAGAATGAGCTCGACCAATGGATCTCGAGATTGATGAAGTCGCTACATTTCACTGTCAACGGGCACATTGTCTATTTACTGAAAGAATAACACTCCTAAATCATAGAATAAATTCAAAAAAAAATACGAGCATATAAACCAAGTCAATATTTAAACCCTGGTGGACAAGTTCCACAACTCGGAACCTAACCAAGTATGTTGTTACTTAAGATTTAAAAGAATTAGCTAAACAATTAATAGTCCACATTTCAACACATATGAGGACCATGGCGATAGAAACAATAGAAGGATTTTTCAAGTGGTCATCAGATGTCATACCTAGTCACAAAATATCACCGTCATGGTTAATCACCTCCCCTTCTGGTATTCAACGGATACGTCAAGAATACCAATACCTTACCTGAGCTTTCCTATGGCCATAGTTTGGACTACCACAAATGAAAAGGGGGAGCTCCAACTCCAGCCATATGGTATATTAGCTGTACGTAGTTTCATATTGTTCAAGGAAGAACAGCAATTTGAACGTCCCTCAAACATGTTAAAATTTTAGCATAGTAGACAAATCTGAAGTCATAATTATAACCTGGTAAGAAATGCAGTTAAAATTGTAGCTCTGGTTGCCATCTATTCTTTAGCACGAAAAGAGCTGGAAGCTAAATCTAAATCCGTTCGACAAGCAGTATGATTGGAAGTTCAAATTTAACTTTGGGAAAAAGACGGATCCAAATGCTTCGTGGCCGAACGCGCCAGAAGCCCAAAACTGCTCCAACGCAGGAGAGGTCCAGATCGACCTCCTGTCGATCCATGCAAGGAACAACGCGAAGCATGGGGAAAATAAATCACAACATGAACTCAGGGAATCATTAAATCACAACATGAACTCACGGAATCGTATCTGTAATTGTTAAATTGTTTCCAATATCGATCCAAAGGAAATTATGATCATGACAATGCATTATAATATGTCAGTACAAATGAGGGTTTGCATGATGGCAATGACGGTAACAAGCATCAAAATCGCCTCTCTCACTCACGCACACCTTCACCCATAGCACTGGGACTCAAGGCATTTGTGGCCATTGCGGGTGGCGGTGGTGGATCGCTTGTCTCATTGTTTGGTCCAGTGGGGACCTTCCTCAGCATTGGGAGCTCGACATCGGGGCTCATGGCAATTTGAGACGGCGGCGGTGGTGGATCGCTTGTCTCGTTGTTTGGTCCAGTGGGGACCTTCCTCAACATCGGGAGGTCGACGACGGGGCTCATGGAAATTTGAGACGGCGGCGGTGGTGGATCGCTTGTCTCGTTGTTTGGTCCAGTGGGGACGTTCCTTAACACCGGGAAATCCACGACGGGGCGCGATGCCGGCGAGTGGCGCGTGGCTGACGCCGTGGAAGAGAGCATTGTCAGCGGCAGGAGGATGAGCAGAGGCAGCAGCGCCACTGCGGTGATCTTGCGCCCTTGGCCGGCCATAGCTGCTTTGCTATTTCTATCTTCTACCACGACCTCGAATCGATCGCAACTTGTGCTTGTTGGTTGCTGTGGTGTAGTGGCAACGATGTATGGCCATGTATTTATAGGGTCTCCGATCGGTGAAACGATTATGGTGAGCGCTGAAACGAGATTTGCTGCATAAATGCAGTTTATTTATTGCATTTGAAACGTAGTATAATTATAAATCTGGCAGTGGTTATTGTAGCGCTAATTAGTCCCCAATCCCCGGTGTAACCACACTTGCGGAATTTTCTCCTTTGGGGGCTCGGTTGTATTAAGCGCATTCCCTAAATATTCCTCCTATTACTCCCTCTTACAAATTATACCATTCCAATCTTTTTAGATTAAAATATCTCAAGTTTAACCAAAAATATAAAAAAAAATAAAAAATTGTTTATGACATTAAATAGATATAGTAATATAAAATATATAGTCAACGAAAAATCTAATGATACTTAATTACTCCTTTCATTCTATTCTAATATAAGTCATTTGACTTTTTTAGTTCATCTATTTTTCTATGTATCTAGACATATTATTATATCTAAATATATAGTAAAATAGATGTATCAAAAAAGTCAAAACGATTTAAAATTTATGACAAAGGGAATACTACATAAATATTATTATTTAATAATATAAATTTGGTCAAACTTGATATTTCAATGCTCAAGAATTAGAATGACTTATAATTTGGGACGAAGGAAGTACTCTATTTTTTTCCACCAATTAAATGATGATTCGGTTTTTGAGTTTGTATTGCACCAAAGCAAATCAAGATTCAAAATGATTTTTGTGTCTGTAGTTTCTACTCTTGTCTACCACTGCCTGGCATCTGAACTTCATTTGAAAACGTATTATTGAAAGAACTTAAATTTGAAATATGCTCGATCTAGCTAGTAGCATAGCATGACCGCATACATATTGAAAGAACTTAAATTTGAAATATGCTCGGTTGGACCTTGCTTGGAACGAGGAATGGAGGAAGCCAAATAACAAATATGCATGGACCACATACATAGGAAGTAGGTTTCGAAGTAGGATATCATATGACACGATCTGGACTGGGCTTTTTTTAAAAAAAAAATTGGATAGAAAAATTGCCAATTATATTAAAAATGAATTTAGACTAGGTAAATAAAACAAAAAATATACAATAGAGAAATCGGCTCCCAACAAAAAAAAAAAAACTTCTATGAGCTAGTAACAAATAAAGATTATACAAGGTGGTCACTACTAAAATCATTTTTTTGAAGCCAGTAGTTTTTTTATTAACTATTAACGAAGATAACGAAGATGAGCACGGGCTTCCGTGTTTGTTAATTACAAGTAGGCGCCAAATGACACCCCCGCTGTTAATGATCTCCAAAAAATCCAAAACTTATTTGGGAATTAATAAAGGCAGACATTAACTACGTAAATATTTGAGATCAAATTTTGGTGTTAACTATGTAGACATTCAAGATTAACTTCTAAAATTTAAATTTCAAAATTTGTAATCTTTGAACACATATTTAGGACTTTAAATGACTTCAAATAAAAAAATTTCAGCTACAAAGCTATAGATTTTATTAAGAACTATAACTTTAACTTTCATATAGACCATGTCAACACCTGAGATTGTTTGATAACATTAAGTTTCAAAATTTAAAATCTATAAATTTAGAACAATATTTTGGAATTCTAAACAGTTTTTTATTCAAAACCTTTTTGCAACTATAAAATTATAGATCACATCGAGGACTATAATTTTGATATAAATTTTTCTTCATCCCAGTTTATATGAAAAATTATTTTGATGCAACTATTTATATAGATAGATATCTTAAGACGTCCACCAATTGATTTTAGGAGATGGACACTTAGATCGACCGCCTATGAAAAATCATCGATTAATGGAAGCGATCATAAGATGTTTGCCTCCAAAAATCGATTTACTAAGAAAAACATCATAAGGTGGCCGGCTCTGTTAACCGATGATTTTTGGAGATGACCGTCTTAAATGTCTATCTCTGCAAATGATTTTTGAAGGTGGGAATTTTTATGTAGCCCATCTGAGCATTTGGAGGCTGTCACTAGGTGTAACCACCATCGAAAATGAACTGGTAGTGTCTTCTAAAATCATTTTTCTAGTAGTGGGTTGCATTGAGACATTAATATGGCTCATATAAAAAGGATTAGGCTTATCTATAACTTCTATATTTTTAACCCCTCTCTAACCTATTCTCTTGATCCTGATTGGTTGGGAGCTCAAGAATGATATCAGCTGACATCATCAGAGGAGTTACCTCCACTAAGGTTCATTAATCTCCCACTAGCTATTTTTTTTAAAATAGAAAAAGTTATAGCACCTAAACCAAGTATCATAATTAAAATCCAATTGCACCATGGTGTTCCTCGCAATAAACTCTTCAAAACAAGACCCCACATGAATATATTTTAATAATTTTTTTGCAAAAATTTAAATTATTTCTACGCAAAAATCCGTTTGTAAGCAAAACTGCATTTTACATGGAGTACATGTGGTTCTCCAAAACATGCGTATAGATGAGGTTTGGGTGATACCCAGTTCAAATAATCTATACCATGTCCATGGATACAACCTCCGCAATTGACCTACTACATCCATATATATGTATCTATTAATTCATAGTTTCAACCATTATAAACTTCTTATATTTTTACTTCATACCCGCAGCACCGCGCGGGACATCCTACTAATTAATCAAGATGCACATCACGGTTGATTAACATCTCTGGGTTTTGAAAAAAAAATAAAAACCTTAGAATAGCATGGGCCAAAGAGGGACACAAATTAAATTAAAAAATAGAAGAATATTTCGCATGTGGTCGCAGGATTTTTTTTAGAAATAAAATGTTAGAATCATTGAATGTATGATGAGATGTCACGTTGAGACTGAGTAAGTTAATGGAAGAATCAAATAAGATCATTATAGAATATTTGATCAAATTATAGGAGACTGACAGCCAAATAAATAGTACAATGTTGATGCTTTTTATGTTGATTCACTAAAAATAGTAAGTGTGTTTGATGATGTGGCATTTAGTGGAATATGACACATGAATACTTTACATGCCGAGATTGAAATATAGTGAGCCAGATTGAAATATAGTGAGCTTTGCTTTTATAGCCCGCATGTTGTTGCGGAATACTTAACCTAAGAGAACTGAGAACAACCGTTAGATGCCATGAACATAGAATATGGTCGTGTTCATTATTTTGGAAACATCGTTCAGAGAAATGGTTATATTCCTATGGTGGGGATGGAGAGGGAGATGACTTGGCCCGAAGTTACTCAAGGGAGGAGATCGATGTCGGACACCTTCATATTCTTGAGGAAGAAGAAGACCTTGGGGCTCTATTTCCAACTTCAGTGAGGAAGAAGGGCTCGCCAATGATGTTCTCCAGGAATGTGTCGACTAGGAGTGGCCTTCCTCTCAAGCAGCCTCTCTCTTTCCTTTTCCTCTCTTCTTCTCTATCTCTAGCAACCTTAGAAAAGGGGTTGGGGAGGCAGACGGCCCTAGTGGTGGGGATGGGAGAGACGACGGTAATAACATTGGAGCGGGCGATGAAGGAGGCAGTTGGAAGGTCAGGGCAAAGATGAGAACATGGCAGCGGCGGCATAGTGCTCTTGCGCTGCCCCACAGTGCGAAGGGTCGAGCTCATAAAAAAGCAATGGTCTATTTGTAAAAAAAAAGAGAGAGATGCAATGATCCGGGGAAAAGCATTATCCACGTGGACCCGGAGTCCAAGCTGCCCGAAATCCACGTGTGAAATCCACTAGCAATCTTTTTTGTCCTCGAAGAAGGAAAAACCAAAGCTTCATTTTTTTCCTTCAAAAAGAAAAAAAAAAGAAAGAGGCTAATTAAAAAAGAAACGGAAGCAAATTTCGCAGGAGGAGGAAGCGAACGAAACGAAAGGCAACGGGTGGCCGGTGCGACGCGGGGCGGGTGGGGTCACGCCTGCGAGGCCTGGCCTGACGCGGGAAGCCGGCCGGAACCATCCAACTCCGCCGCGTCGTCGTCGACTACTCGTCGTCGCCTTCGTCTCGCGTGCGCACCAAGAACAAGAACGCGAGCCGCCTAGAATTCCACGTCCGCGGTCCGCCCAACCCCCGTTTCCATTTCCACCACCTCCCTCCAATTCGTCTCCTTCTTCCTCCCCCTCCTGTAATCCCCGTGACACGGCGGCGGCGGCGCGCGCGGCAGCGGCGGCGAAGGCGAATCAGATCCCTGCCCGTGGCTCTGGTCCGGGATTGGCGCCGGCTCTCCTCGCCGGCCGGATTCCCTGCTTTGTTCTCAGGTAAACCCCTTGGTTCATCGCTGACTCGATCCATCCCATGGTTCGTTCCGGTGCGGCTTCTTGCGGATCCGTTCTGAGACAAATTTGGGGGTCTCGTCCCGTGCGGGGAATATCCAGAGATTGCGATTCTTCGTCGCGAACGATGCGGCCTTTTTACCGAGATGATGGGAGGTTTCAGGAATTTACCCGTGGACCGTGGTGGCTTGTGACAGGAGGTCATTGTGTTGTCCGCGTTGCCGACGATCTTGCTGAGGCGCTTTGTCATGTTGATTTGTTCATCGAATCATAGGAGATGACTTCGAGCTGGAAATAGCTTCATCTTAGTTTTGTGATATATATACTGGCAGCATAATTGCTGAATGTTAGAACAATTTACTGGCCTGTTATGGGCAACATAGGTTCCTATTGAATCATATCCATGGTTGCAGTTTATCGCTAGTTTATCATTCTTCACATTCTATGGCGCTTATCAGTTATGACATAGTGTTTGCCCAATTTTAGATGACTAATGCACCTCATTCAATTTCAGTGTTTATCAGAACATGTGTATGATTTTCTAGTGCCAGAAATTCCTTTTGGATACGAATTTACTTCTATGCCATCATTCAGGCAGTATTTTGGTCACTGGTGTGCTAGCTTTGTTGATTGGAGCGCGCAATGGGAGGCTGTGCGGGAAAGGCGGTGAGCCTTCAAAGGATATCAATCTTGAAAGTGCAATTGTTTTTCCTTGGAAATTAATAACTTTTTTTGTTCCTTGTTCAGGCACGTCATGATGACGATGAAGACAGGCTTGATTTCAAAGGTGGAAATGTGCATCTTATAACAACTAAAGAGGGCTGGGAGCAGAAGATTGCAGAAGCAAACAGAGATGGGAAAACCGTAAGTAATAAAAGTTAAAGGACTGGAGATGTCCTTCGTGTATTGTGATTCTGGTTACGCATTATACATGGTGTTTAATTCTATCACTTTGCATTGTGGGTGCTTCGCTATGGAGCTAATAGGTTCAAGAAATCAGCCTGCATAAACTGCTTAGTATTAATCATGACTAATTTGTTAAATGAAACACTTTGAGGTGTGGACGAGATGATAAAGTTCATGCTTCCAATAGCCAGTTAAACAAGTTACAAAATTGTCCACAAAAAGTAGGTTTCCTGCTGCTTGTGTTGTCTGAACATGATTCACTAATTCATATCTTTCAGAAAACATCTGGTTCATGAAGTGTTTATGTGCTAGAAATTTGACATGCATGGTAATCCTACAAAAAGGACTATTACAGTTTCTAAGAGGCACCTCTGGTCTTGAACTTTTAATTTTGTTCTGACTTGTAATACCTGAACTCTGCTGAATAATATGCTGGAGCACGTGGGGTATTTGTTAGAACCAAAATGATGTCTAGCAGTAGATCCAGTAGGGTACATCATGTTTGCAGTATGAAATCAGGGTTCCTAGAACATGTTGCTACCAGATCGGAGAGGGGATAAAAGCCTAGGGTTCGTTACTGAGCTCGTGGGGTGCAGCAGCGGGAGTGGAGGCGAGTCCAGTGGCGCCCGTCATCGTCGTCGGCTCCAGGTTCGTCGTTGACGGTGACAGCCTGGGGAAGGGACGCCGGAGTCGGTGTACGGCGGTGGTGAGGCAGCGACGTGGAACGGCGGCGGAGGAGCTTCCTGTCGCTGGCTGCGCGCCCTCTCTAGATCGGGTTAGGGCTGTCGGTGGGGAGTGGCGGATCGCGGTGAACCTCGTACTGTGAGCCGCCGGCCCCCACCCATATTTATATTGCGCAGTGCGACAGGGGCCCACCAGCCATAAATGGGCTGGGCGCCCCCGATCAGGGCGCGAGGTCAAGGCCCGTTGGCCGTTGGGCCAAACAGTGAGAGAGATCAACCTAACAGTATTTACTTATTTATGAACTGGAACTTCTGCTAGCATGGTCATCCTATAAAGTTGAACCTATCATTTTATTATAGCCATCTTATGGTGTTCTTGAACTGTTAAACCTCAGAAGTCTGAACTCTTGATTTCCTGTAAGGCCACTTTACTATGTGAGTTAAAAGATGAGGAATTGGTGTACAAGTTGTTGAATTATATTTGCTAGACTCACTAGTTTATTTTTGTAGGTTGTGGCAAATTTCAGCGCTTCCTGGTGTGGTCCATGCCGTGTCATTGCTCCTCTGTATGCTGAGATGTCAAAGACTTATCCTCAACTCATGTTCTTGACAATAGATGTCGATGACCTGATGGTAATTCAATCTTACATTTACATATATCAAATCAGTTCTTGGAAAATATACATGGCTTTGACTTCTTTCTGATCAAGCAATGCATCTAGTCTTGATGCTGTATTATTATTGTTATTTGCCTGTTGATCCTGCTAGCGAGCTGTTTGGTTCCTATACAGTAACGCAAATGTTAAAGGCTATAGCTAGTTCAAATCTGTTACCGCCGGTAACATTTGCAGTTCAATTTGCGTTTTCATTTCTAAAACCAAACAGCTTCTAGGTTCTAGCATTACATACCTCAAGGTTGTTTGGGCAGATTGCTCTATGTTTGAGCCACATTGAATAACCTAAGTGTACTCGACTTTGGCATTCTACTGAATCACCATGATAATTACTGCAAAGGTTCTGAAGTAGGCCAGGATAAGTCAATCTTCAGTTACTGTTCCTTTGATTTAAATATTCTAAGGATGGAACGTCATTTTGTAGACAAGTGCTACACTTGTAGTGAACATGCTATCAGTTTTTGTTACATGACACTTAAGTGGTAGGAAGTAGATTTCCATCCTGATAGCTCTGTGCTTGATATGTTGCCCTGATCCATCTAATTCTGTACTCGACTGTTCATCTCCAGGACTTCAGCTCGTCATGGGACATCCGTGCGACCCCGACATTCTTCTTTCTCAAGAACGGGCAGCAGATCGACAAGCTTGTCGGCGCGAACAAACCTGAGCTCGAGAGGAAAGTGCTAGCAGCCGCTGATGCCAGCTCGTCCTAGCGACAGGAGTATAAGTGGGGCAAGCAAACGATCCGTGTCCGTTCAGCCTGTGATGGTCTCCCGGTGTATAGTTCCTCCATGGTTCATCTGTGTGCTTGCCCCATGTTTGCCTGGAAAAAATGATGCTTTACAATTTTGGCCCCCCGTGTCTGGCTTCGCGCGCACTCGTCTGTTTTTCCTCATGGAGACCGTGTGAACCTGTGCGTGTGATGAATGGAACTTATATTTGAACCAGTGCTTGACCGAAGAGTCTTTTGCAACATAAATTTGAATCATTGAATGTTTGCATGCACGCGTTTGGTTGTACCTTTTGTCTTCAGTTCTGGCCTTTGTAAAGTTGTATATGTTTGTGAGTATATAAACTGAACGAGTGCTCGATTGTCGTGCCATTCGCAAAAGACGGCCCTCATCATTTGTGGTTGTTTTCTCTGTTCACCAGGAAAAAGGGAGGGAAAAAAGCATGTGTGTGTGTATTTTTTCAAATCAAATACACAAAAACAAAAACAGCAGAAGACCCGCGGCCTTGGCAGGGGCGCACGGCCCACACAGGCTGAAGAAATGGAGGATCCTATGCTTGCCCGTGGCCCCGCCGTGCACCGCGATCCCAGGCTTTCCCGCATTCCGGTGTCCCCGAGGCCGCGGCCGCGAGCAGAACCGACGGCCCGGCCCTGGCTTCCCTCGTGGGGCCCACCTCTCCCCAGCAATTAAATTAGCGCCGTTAAACCCTTTTGCCTCCTCCCGCTGGGTTAATTGATGACCTAAAAAAAAATTAAAACGGCTCCAGCTGGTGAAGAGGCGCCAGGGGCATTTCGGTAAACTTGCGCGCTAACGCTCGGCCACGCCTCCGGCGGGTTCTGGGCTTTAGCGCTCGTCTCGTCCTCGTCCCCCTCCTCCCCCACCATTCCGCAGTTCCGCGTGCGAGCAACAGGAAACCGCTGCTGCGCTCTGCCTCCTCCGCTCCATTCCTGCGCTCGAGAACCGCACGTTGTTGATCTGCGAGCTCAGGTAATGCCCCCCCTCCTCCTCGCCCTCTTCTGCCAATTCTTGATTGTGGATTTGTGACGCGGGCTTTTCCGCTTCTTCCTTCCTCTCGCGGCGTCTCGGAGTCTCGCTTCTCTTGATTGCTGTCGATCTCTCTGCTTCTCGATTTGGTTCGTACGTACTAGGGAGTACTAGTTCTGGGGAGGTTGCGCTGACGATTGTCGTCGCGTCCGGCACCGGCAGCACTGATGGTTCTGGCTTGGTTGGCCTCCATCTCCTCATGAAATCTTGCTGCTGCCCCCATGGAGGCTGATGCCACTGTTGTTTGTTCGTCTTGCCGCGGCTCCGATCTGTTCAGTCTCGGGGGGATTCGGTCCATGTCGTGCTTCCAGCCAGGCGCCATCCCCGGCTGCTTGCTTCTGTGCTGTGTTGAAATGCTCAACCGTGTGTCAAGAGCGAATGCTAGCTGCTACTGGGATTGTGGGAGCGCTGGTTTCATGTAGATTGCTGTCTTGTCCTAGGCAGAAGCAATCCATTTAAGTCATCTGTGCTCATTCCTTAGTTTTGCTGTGCAAATCTCCAGCAACTTTGAGTTCATCTGAAATATCTAAGTTATCTGGATCCTTCCCACGCATGGGCTAGGAATGGCATCAGTTTGCCCCATGTCCCCATGGAATAACATTTTTTTCTTAGTTTAAAATACTGGTACCACCTACAAATGAACGGGGATAACATTTCCATAGTTTAAAATTCGACAGGTTTCCTTTTTCTTTTACCTGATATAAGCGCATTTATTCATGGATTGGAAAACAGAAAAATGCAAACTGTTACTTCAGTCACGCGTTAAATTAGGAAACTGATAGCTTTATTTTTCTGTTTATTACTCGATGAAACTGATCACTCAGGGATGATGACAATCACCTCAGGCTTCCATGTGCCCATCTAGGTGTGAGCCCTGCCATGTTCGTTTTGTGGATCCCAGATGCTTAATAGTATTAAATTGGGTGGTCTCATTTTTTATATCGCCGGACATTGACAAGTGCATTTTTGGTTGCGAGTTTGCGGCATCTTGCTTCAACCCTCAAGTTTTGATAGATGTGGGGTACTACTTTGTGTTGTCCATTCTTTTTGTCTATATTTCTGTTCATTCCCAGTTCATTGAATTGCGCTCCCTGACCTACCTAACAGGTCTAGAGCTGTAGTTGCTGTGACCTTTGCACTTGGACTTGTCAGCTGTGATAAACTAGTCCCAGCCCTTTCATAATGTAAAGAATTGATTGTTGTACAAGGTCTGATCAATTTCATTGTCATCAATTTCTGAATGTCCTGATATACATGTTTTTTTTTTTTCTGACGAGACTGCTCACAAAGCATAAAATTTATTTGTGGGTGACCCTCACTTATGTTAATCCTGATATATAATGTATATTTTCTCTAAAATCAGATTGCATATATTCGCTCTTTTTCAGATTGTCTTCTTAATGTAGTATGTTTCCTTTAAGGAAGAGAAAGGGTCATTGTCGTTCAATGCCCGTATGCTACTATTTTTTTGGATAGCAAATTATTGCTTGTCCTGGGCTCCATGGCAGCAATGCTGATAAGATCATGGTCAAATGATTCCTTGCCTCTTCTTGGTAGCAATTACCTGACATTTTTCTGGTCCCTGGCATTTTGCATCTGGATTCTAATCCTGCTGCTTTGCCATCCTTATTTCTAGGATAAGGCTGCTCTTTTATCTGACAATGTATTAGTATTTGCCATGTTCAGGCAAGACCACTCTGTTGGCTAGAGCACTACATTATTTATTTTGTTTATACAGGTAAGTTGTAGTTACTTAATTGGAACTAAATTAATACCATAACGTGTTATGGGCCTGTGGCATCAGTTTACGCCTTTCTGCGTTTTAAAGATCTTTACCACCTATGTTTTCCCTTCCTTTCATTGATTACATTATTATGACTATTGGAATGATTTATTCGGCTGTCTTAAATTTCTTATTGATTACATGGGGTTCTATTTCTCCTGCACATGCAGCTTTCGTAACAAGGCTAGTCATGTTACTTGCATCATGCCCACCCTTTTAACTACTCACTGTAATTCCTTTGAATCTCAATTAGGTCTGCATATCAGAGGAGATTTTTGTATATTTTTGTGAAGATGAAGAGAAAGTCGGGAAAATCCCGCTCATGGTGGTGGGACAGTCATATTAGTCCACAAAATTCGAAGTGGCTTTCTGAGAATCTAGAAGGTAAGGACTATGATCTTGTATGCTCACCAAACAATTTCACATGTTATTCGTTGCTACACAAGATGGCTTATAGTGCCTCAGTCACTTTGATTTTAATGCTTATTATTCACTCCAGTTAGGCATGCTTGGTTATTTTCTGAATGGAAGTGTTCTCTTAAATGGACAGAAATGGAGAAGCAGGTGAAACAGATGCTGGGAATCATTGGCGAAGGAGAGTTCTCTGCAGAAAAAGCTGAGGTGTTTTGCGAGCAGCGGCCTTTACTTATTACTTATGTGGAGAACTTCTATCGCATGTATCGTGCTCTTGCTACGCGATATGACAGTGTAACTGGAGAACTGCGCAAAAACATTCCATCATCTCTTCAATCATATGGCTCTTTTGGTGTCTCTGAATCAGATTCTGAGACACAATGTTCCTCATCTCCAAAGTCTGAAATGCAAGAAAATATGCCACAGCAAAATCAGAAGACTGGATCAGATTTCCTTGATATTTCCATTGGCTCTGATGTATCAAAGAAGGGTGGTGAAAGATCTTCATCATCTTCAGATTCTGATTCAGAGCTTGATGAGGCCAAAGAGGAAAATGGCAGTATTTTTTATGCCCTGAGCCAAAAAATTATTGAGCTACAAGATGAGCTTCAAGAAACAAGGGGAAAACTTGATGCTTTAGAGGAAAAGCATGCACATTGCCAGAGTGATTTGAGTAGCAGCTCAAAAGTTGCTGAACATGAAGAAAAACTGCATACTTCAGATGTGGAATCCAACAATCTTCAGAAGGATCCAGAAGAAACGGATGCTGCTTTAGAGAGCTCAACAGAAGTCAACAGTGAAAAGGAAGCATTGGAAGATGCTCTGTTTGAGTGCAAAAATGAGATCGAAATGTTGAAAGGTGCAATGGCGTCAGCTGCTAAGCAGTTTGAGGTTGAATTGGCACATCGTGATCTTGGAATTGATAAGTGGAAGGATGAGCTTGCAGTACTCTCAGAGAAGTATTTGCATGATAAGTCTACTCTCGAGGATGAGCTTAGAAAGCTCCATGGAGTCATCAAGAATATGGAAGGTGACCTAGAAAAAAATTCACAGGAGAAAGTGCAGCTCAAGTCTCGGATAAAAGAACTTGAGCAGGCAGCTCACAGCTTAGAATATTCAGCTTCCGAGATAGTTAAGCTGCAAGAAGTAATAACAAATACACAAGCAGAACTAGAAAAGGTTGCAGAGGAAAAAGAATTGCTCAAAGAACGCGCTAATGAATTTGAGCAACTTTTAAGGGCCCTTGAGGTCTCAGGTACAGATGTTGCAAAACTACCAGAAACTATCAAGAACCTGAAAGCCCAGCTAGAAAGAGCCTTAGAAGAGAAATCAGTACTTCAAGACCAGATCAAGCAGCTGGAGCAGGTTATGTCTGAATCTTTGGAGAAACATTCACATGAGCAGTCCTCTCTTACTGCAGATCTTTTGAAGTTATCTGAAGCGAACGCTTCTCTTGAAGGCAAATTGTCCTCTGTGGTGGCTGAGCTCATGCAAGTTTATGCTGACAAGGAAGAAGAATCTCTCGAAAATGAGAAGCAGATTTATGTCCTCAATCAAGATATTGCTGATCTCAGGAGAAAGCTTGAATTATTGTCATCTGAGAAAGCCACAGTTGATGATGAGTTGGCCAAACTGTTAGCTGATATTACGGCTCGTGATGAAAAGATGAAGCAGATGGATGACCACCTGGATCAGCTTCAGTTTGAGCATGCCAAGCTATTGGCAGAATTTGACACTGCACACAGGTCCTTGTCAGAGCTGCGTGTGCAGGTTTCTGAGCTGGAAGAAGAGGTAGAGAAGCAGAAGCTTATGATATCCGAGAGTGCAGAGGGAAAGCGGGAGGCCATCAGACAGCTGTGCTTCTCCATTGAACACTACCGCAGCGGGTATCAGCAGCTGAGGCAACTGTTGCAAGTCCACAATAGGCCGTTGGGGATTGCAATCTGATAAATGAGCAATGTCGGTTTGCCAATGAATTGCACAGTCGCTTATCTCTGGGCCTGCTCCATTTGTAGCTTTGTTCTTTCACAACTTGTGCCGTGCAGCTTATGTTATTAAGAATTCTGTGGTATGTGTGTAGAATGTAATGGGATGGGATATTGATGCCGTTCCTTTATACCCTTATGGCTTTTGTTCTTGTTGTTCAGCTGTTGAATATTATGAATGCTATGCTTGTACCTAGATCTTTTTCAGCTACTCAGTCATGACTTTATGTGGTCCATAACTGAACTGTACCTGAGAACTCTGTTTTCCAAACTAAGATGTGTTTGGCAGAAGCATAGGTTTGACTCTTCTGAGTTGGGACTCTAATATTACTGATGCGAGATCACACCAGCTGAGGCAGTGACCAACAATTGTCCAAGGACGACGGATCCGGGACATTGGAGCCTCCGCCCTGTGTTGCATCAGATACAACAGATCAATGCAACTATACCACATGTGGTCATCAAGATTGCAAGAACTACAAATCTGATAGCAGACAAGTTAGCACGACAGGCAAGACAAGCGGACATCAATATGCCTTGTTCATTTTCCTGTCAGGCTATTAGTCATACCACTCCATGTCCAATGCAACAAGCGCTGCAGCATTTTCAATGGGAAAAGTTCGTTCCCATATCTGTAAACTGTTTATGATTTAATAATACAAATCTTTATATTCCTCAAAAAAAAAAAAAAGTAAAGCGCTGCAGCAGTCAGTTCTGATCTTACCCGTGCTCTGGACACGAAGGTAGGTGTTGAAGTTGACTGAGTACAATGCAGAGGCGACCGACCTAACTGATGCACCGGAAGACTCAGGTTTTCTGAACACAGGTTTGGAGATGAGCAGCTAAAGTTGCTAAGATGGACGGCCGACATTCATGAACATCAGATCATGACATCTAAAGGATATATAGATATCTTTTTTCTTAGAAAAATTAGCTGTTGAAGCCTGGAAAGAAATAGTTCATGCATCATCGTCTACGGGAAAAGGAATAGCGCCAACTGAGACCTCACACGCAATCTTGTAGTATTGGGAAATTTACTTCATCTTCCCTCCCAACAAATATGATGACAGGAAGAAAAATACAGAAGGCTGATGTTGTAGGAAACGGAGACCCAATAGCTAAAAAACGATGGTTTGGTTTAGGGTCAAACAAGGCTAACTTTTCTTTCCACCATGGAAAGGTTTGTCGTGTATATTGTATTTTCTTTAGTGATGCTGATGTAGAAATGTATATGATTATTTGCCACATGAAACTTGGTTGCAGGAAGCTTAAGTGAATCCAGACAATATAAAATCATAGTTTGGTGGTCTGGCATGGATCGATCCTGTCGTTGTAGTAATGTGAAGCACCAAGACCAAGGTTTGTATCAGCTATTGTATGCAGTTATGTTTGCTACCAACCTAAGCCAAGACTGAAGAAAGTAAACCATTGCCTAGGCAGGATAATAGGTCTGTTAGAATCCATCACATTCATATCACAATGTTCCTCGATTTGAAATGAAGAGAAGTCATATCAGTTAATTTAGAATTTAGATCTACGTCTAGTAAGTGGGATGCCTCAACTGGTTCCTCAATTGAATTCATTCGGTCGGGACAGTTTGTCGCAATGAACTACGTACATAAAGTTGGCTCAAAACAGATAGAATGATCACAATTCTTGTTATATGAAAAGAAAGAAAAAGAGGAAAAGTTATATGGGGGAATTGGAATCGATCAGCCTCCAAGTCATATCTAACATTATTTCGAGTTTTTGTGCTTTCAGCACATGGAAGATGGCCTTTTCCTAGCTGGACAGGGCATCAACAAGTGAATTGCTCACATGTCAAAAGATGAGCAAAAGCAAGGACTCATGAGCTCGCAACCATATATATTCATTCACACTACCAAACCTCTCCCTTTCCTGGCAGGCCAGCCAAACCCATCTTTCTTGAATAAAAAGGATCTTCACCAAACGGCACAAGTAGGGGTAAAGCAAGGAACCTTGTTACCAAAATTATTGACCCTTTGCATCTTGCAAAGGTTGCCATCATGCTAATAATGAGTACTAATGTTCCAACCAAGAAATTAGTGAAAGAGTACTTTGCGTTGCTCTTTGATCAATGCTCTATATATACAGTAGCCACGCTCTGCAGCCACTTGCTGACTTTCATTAAAAAAAAACACTAGAGAGTTTACCTAGCTAGCTGTGCTACTGGCCTGGCCCTGACCACTAATTACCATACGGTAAGGCACATGAGCTATGCTCCGGTAGTATAAACCAAAGTACTAAAGTAGCATAAAACAAAGAGCAGCATTGGATCCATGACCAAATTAAGCCCCATAACTCTCATGGAAAATGAGGCCAACAAGATAAACTAACCAGTAGCACTACACAGGGTAAGAGCCACGTCGACCGTCGGATCACACAGCAACGGTCGAGGCATGCATGGTTTTAACTGTAATCAGCGCAGGGCAGGGCACATGGTCAACTGAACCACATGGTATGTTGAGTTCTTCTAGCTGGCTGCTCCCTGCCATTTTTCTTTGCTTCCCCATGGAAATGAGGCCAAGCAGAAGACCACTCAGTGAGAGGCTACCTGCCAACCTTTTGTTGGCTTGTGTTCCTCTATTATTAGATCCAACTTTCAAGCAACCACTTTAGTCAAACTTCCCCATAATACTCTATGGTTACATTAATTGTGTCCGATCATGTTCAAGGAACACGGTCACGTTCATCCGGTTGTGTGAGTGGGAAAACAATAGTATTTGCACGTTTTTTTCAGTGAAGGTGGCATATTCCACGAATTTCAAATTGGATCGACATGTGAATAAAAGGTAGGTTCAATTTGAGTTTGTGTATGTTAGTGGCGTGAGACTGGAGATCAGGACCAGACACAAAACAGATGCTGGTCATTCACATTTCCAGCTCAACAACATTTTACATTCGGCTGAATCGAAGTTGGACATAGTTGTAACTATTTTTTGTTGAAATATAAAACTTTTCATATTCTGACTAACAAATGTATTAATTTGTGATTTAAATTAATTAAAAATTGATTTGAACTACCTTATGTGCCCATTTTTTTGTATATTGTTATAGTTCTATCCAATGTTTTGTATGAGAGTGGTGTCATCCACCGCCTTATATATTCTCACTGCATCACTGACACTACATTTATCGCCATCAATTGCCAACTCACCATGCTTGCATGCCAGTATGTCGAGCATCATCTCATCGGGGATACCTATTGTCATTCTCCATGCATTAAGTACAATGTAGATGGTTGATACCACTATTATTATAGCATGAATTATACAAAGATAATGGGTGAGTGCACTCTTACTCTCTTAGGCATAGGCATAGGCATAGGCATAGAGTACTTTGCCAAGTCTTGATATTCATAACCTGTTAGATCTCCAATTATTAGTTTTCCTAGGTTTATTGAGTGGACTTCTTAAAGTCTAATCAAGAATAGAAACACAATAATATAGTAAAGATGATCCACTTTGGTGATATACATGAAGAGACAACTACATAACCACATGTTCAGTGCGCTTAGTTGCCTTCTCACATTTTATGTGTTCTATTTTAGTACATTACGAGTAAACATAAACATGCCACCTAACCATGAAGGAGAACTATAATAAAAAATGGTAAGTCATGACATCAAGAGTATCAACATGCTAACATGGTTAACATAAATATAGTCAAAGAAATAAATGAGTTAGAGAGAGGCAATCAACCTAGAACAATATAGTGCTTAAAATTGTATTCATCTGAGAAAGAGATATGCTCACCATAGATTACATGTAATTCTACTCTAAAAGCAGTGACTACTAAACCCGAGGCGGTAAGTAGCATTTCACTTGGTAGAAAATGGCCAAACAAACAAAATAGATCATGAAAATGACAAAAACAAAGACAATTATATGTGGGTGAGTGGAGGTTTGTGTTTAGGGTTGTTTCGGCTAATATATGAGGATATACAAAGGTCTCTATTTTGTGTTGCACATCAAATATACAATTCAAGATAAAAAAAAAAAAAAAGCCGATTAATATTTCATCACCGAAGTCTGCATTTCCTATTGCACAAGAAACATGCAATTCGTCGAGATAAAAAAAGACAAGATATGTTAAGGATACAACACTTTAATTGTTATATCCTGCTGCTTTTAGCTAGTTCTCCATTCAGCCATGTTTCTGCATCTCCTCAAAAAAGAAGCTATGTTTTGCAGCTCCAGGAAAGAAAAAAAGAAAGAAGGCTGGCCCCACAAAAAAATCTTGAACATTATTAGCAAAGTAATTACTGCCACTGCAGAGTCAAATACCCTTCCCATATAGCAATAGCAATGCCCCTCCCTCCTCTCTCTAATCAGCTTTCTCACCGACGGCGACCGACCGACCAGCCATATAATAAAGAAGAGAACCACCCTCTCCCTCCTCGTCTCCCTCCCCGTCCCTGATTCGCGAGACCGGAGGGGCACGAGCGCCACCGCCTTGATCCCGCCCGCTCCTCCCCAGATCTCCTCGCCATTGCCGCCGCGCTGCCCAGATTCGCGCCGTCCTCGCCCAGATCCGACCGCGGTTTCTGACTTCCCAAGCCGGCGCAGGAGCGGTGGGTCTGACCGGGCGCGACCCGTCTGTCTTCTCATGGGCGCTTGCTGCCCGCGGCTTGCTGATCAAAATGGGGTCTTTCTCGGCTGCAGGTGCACCGGGCCGCGTGATTCCGGCGGCTTGATTGGAAATTTGTGATCTTTCGGGGGGCCATTCCCTCGGTTTGCCTGTCGGTTCCGGTGGTGCTGCGCTTCGAGGGGGGCGGAGATGGGCGTCGGCGGGGAGAAGTTCCAGCTGGGGACGGTGGGGGCGCTCAGCCTCTCCGTGGTGTCCTCCGTCTCCATTGTCATCTGCAACAAGGCGCTCATGAGCTCCCTCGGCTTTAACTTCGGTGTGAGATCTGACTGTTTCCTGTCTCAGTTTCTTGATTTCTTATGTGTGTATGCTCGTGCTGGGTGTTCGGTGATTCGCTTAGATCTGCGTGTTCCATTGTGGGCTGTAGTTCTGTTCTGGTGCATGAGATGTGTGCACAAGGTTCAGCACTTCAGATGGGGTTTGCAGGGCTCAGCTTCAGTGATAACTTTGAAGCAGGGACTAGGAGTGCCAATCAAAGCTTCAGCGGTCGTTGATTGGTGCCATTTGATTGTGAATGGTGAAACATGTGTGACCCTGGAGCCAACTTGCTTTCTGTTAAAGCTTTGATGACTCCTGATGTTCTAGATTAGAGTTACTTCTCTGTAGTTGGTGAGTGAGGTTGGGTGTCAAGTGTCATGTCCTGGTTGCTTTTTGCATAGGTTGCTTGAGACACACAAGGGAGTATCCTTGTTTGCACTGGTGACACATTTGACACATTTGATTTGCATGGGAAGTGCATGCACCCATGCGTAGAACGGAGAACTCGCTAACTTTCATTTTAGTAACGTAGGTTGACTTGTACGGATAATTTGGCTCAGGCCTTTGCTGCCTTGAATTGCAAGACTTTGTATCATGAAATGCAATAAGATACTATGCCGTGTCCCTGAATGTAAGGACTTGGGTTATTTTCCACAAATGTAAGAACTTCTGGCCTAATCCACCTAAATGGACAGGATTTAACACATCATTTATGGCATACCTGAGTTTGCAGTAGGTGCTTGATGGGGGGTATATGTGTCTTTTCCCTCGCTGCCTATGTTATCCAATAACTTGCGGAAGTCCTTACATTTGTGGCCGGACAGAGTGCTAGATCTTATTTTGTCAACATGTAGTGGAGTATGTAACCTTGATTTAAATGACTTCTAATGTTTGTGAAATATGTTTTCGTCTTTCGCAGCCACTACCTTGACGAGCTGGCATCTGCTGGTTACATTCTGCTCCCTTCATGTAGCGTTATGGATGAAGTTCTTTGAGCATAAGCCTTTCGATTCAAGAACTGTCATGGGATTTGGAGTGCTTAATGGAATCTCCATTGGGCTCCTCAACTTGAGTCTTGGCTTCAACTCTGTTGGGTTTTACCAGGTACATAGCTATCTTCTAAATGTACCAGTCAGAATTTCCTAGATATTTCATTCTGGTCCTGCAATTGTTACTTGACTGGTACTGCATCTGTAATACTTATTTTTAATATGTGGTAGTACAATATTTACTCATGTGAGGTCAACAAAAAAAAATATCTTCTCATCATGTGCTATAAACTTTTTTTTGACACAATATGCCATCCACTTTTTTTTTTTCTTGACACAATGTATGATGCACTTTTTTCCTCGACACAATGTATGATGCACTTTTTCCCCCTCTCAACACAATGTACCATCCACTCTCCTTGTGTTAGACACATTTTGTAGACTATTTTCATTACATTTGCAAGGTCTTATCTAAGTATTTATTGTGGTTGAATAATTGGTGTTCCTCTTCCTTAGACAATAATCGACCCACCTAACTGATGCTGAAATGCCTTTATATCTAGATGACTAAGCTGGCGATCATCCCGTGCACTGTCATTTTAGAGACACTTTTCTTCAGGAAGAAGTTCAGGTTTGTGTTTAATACATTTTGTACATTTTTTCCATAATATCTTCAGCTTTCATTTTCTTTTTTGAAAATCAGCCAACATGTTTTTTACTTGAATCTGCAGTCGGAGTATCCAGATGTCCCTTTCTGTGCTCCTTCTTGGTGTTGGTGTTGCAACTGTCACTGATCTGCAACTCAATGCTGTGGGATCCATACTGTCCTTGCTGGCAATTATCACGACTTGCATTGCTCAAATTGTATCCTTTCAGCAGGAGCTGCTATTTATTTTCCACAAACTGAAGTTGAAGTGCCTAATAATGTTTTGTCTTTAGTATGATTTTTTACACATATTTTCGACAGCATCTCCTATGTTCATGTGGTTAGCCTTCGTTTTATTGTGTTCTACAAGGCAAAGAATATCTAGTTTTTGTTCACATCAAAACATGAGATCAAACCTGCCGTTATTTCTCTTTACACTGCTCTCGCGTAAATCTGCGGAAGTTTGCTATGTTTTGACACAAGAACTTGTCAATCTGCTTGTATTTTTGTACTAATAATACTTGGTGCCTTTTCCTCTTGCTGTATGACTCTAATGCATTTGAGTTTCTGTTTTGTGGTCTGTTTCTGTAATCCTTAACCGTTCATCAGATGACAAACACTATCCAGAAGAAGTTCAAGGTCTCGTCAACCCAACTGCTCTACCAGTCTTGCCCTTACCAATCACTGACCCTATTTCTCATTGGCCCCTTCCTTGATGGCTTTTTGACTAACCAAAATGTCTTCGCTTTTAACTATACATCTCAAGTTGTGGTGAGTAGTAAAACATTTTTGGTGCACAAATCCCAACAGTTTTCACCATATTCTAACTTTTCTCTTATTTTGTGTGCAGTTTTTCATCGTGTTGTCATGCTTGATATCGGTCTCAGTGAACTTCAGCACTTTTCTTGTGATCGGAAAGACATCTCCTGTTACTTACCAAGTCCTGGGCCATCTTAAAACATGCCTTGTTCTTACCTTTGGTTATGTTTTGCTTCACGATCCGTTTAGCTGGAGAAACATACTTGGAATCCTAATTGCAGTAGTTGGAATGGTATTATATTCATACTTCTGCACAGTGGAGACCCAGCAAAAAAACACCGAAGTCTCCCCACAGCAGGTATCTCATGCACATTGAAATTTCAGTGTGCACCATTAAATTCTGCTGCCCTTTCAGAATTTGTCACCTACCTGTCATTAGCAGTGATCAGTGTGTAAATATGATATACGAGTAGCCAATCTGAAAAGGTTTGCTATTTTAGTGGTGAACATTGAATTTTCTGGTTTATTTTTTCAATTTTTTAGAACTAATATATGGAACAAACTAGTCTCTATGCACTTTTAGTAGTAAAAGTGGGATAATAGATCTTTTTTAGCAAATTCAACATGTATTAACTATGTATTACTATGGATTAATTTCTTCCTGTCTCTTGATTGTAATGACCAACTGTTTTTCGTACGTTGCAGGTGAAAGAAAGCGAGGCAGCCCCTTTGATCTCGGACTCTTTGAGCAAAGTTGAAAATGGGGGTGGTGTTGTGGATGACGAGCCTTTGAAGGTACCCATGTGGAGCTCAAAGTATTCGCGGGAGTGAAAATTTCTCTCTTGACGATGGCATCATACAGGATTCAATTTAGTAGGCAGATAGTAGGGTTGGAAGCCAACCCAGAGTGTAATGAACATTTCAGTTACATTTTTGGTTTTTTTTAGCATCACAATCTACTAGCGGTAAAAGGATCTGTTTCTTGGGAGGATTGTACCTTCAGGGTTCCCAGATATACCTTGAAACTAGACAGCAGATATTGTATGATTGTATCTGGATATGATCCACATCCTCTTACTGTAACTTCCAACTGGGACATGGAATGCCTATATCCAAAGATAGACTTCATTCTTTTTGTATCAAAAAGATCCGGATAAGACTTGTGCAAGAATTGTAGCATTTATAGGTTCAATTTGTTGCGTTCACTTGATGTTTGCTTTAAAATACTTATCATGCAAGCTTTGTACATTACAACTCAATTAAGAAAACACATATTTTTCCTTTACTTTTTTTTTGAAATAATATTTTTCCTCTACTTCCATGAAAAGGTTGCATATTTCAGCGATTATGATTCCTTCATGAGCCAAACAATGGCTTCCGCCCAAAAATGGTTTGCGACTAGGTAAGAAGTGCGAATGGGCGTTACACAATGTTCAGATCAATTTGGTATTTTGCTAATCTAACTTGAGTGGAGAGCGGCAGGGCAAATCATACAGGTTTGGCACAGCTGTTTTTACATTTCTCAGTACGGTAGTACAAAACCACAAACCAAAAAAACTATTCAGTCCCCAAATTCTCACTGGAGAGATAGTAACCACCAAAACTCCAGTCTGGAAATGAAATTATACGGAGGACCCGATGCTTCATCTTCTCCACTTTAACCACTATTAAGGCAAAGTTGGTTTCAGACCATGCACAAGAAATAATCAAATAAATCACTGGCTCTTCATATGTATGATGGTCTGCTGTATCACAAGTTACACATCCAAGAAACTTGGCTGTTGCGAATCTCTTGATGTTCTGATCAGTGTACAAATTAGTGGATGATATGGATGATATGACAGTTCATTGTAGATAGGTCACTCGACCTTTGCAACTCAGGTCACTCGACCTTTGCAACTCCTCCCTCTGGGAGGCTACTATCTGCAACTGCTTCTCGCACAAACCTGCAAAGCAGCATGGCATGGTATCAATGTCAACACCTACCTTTTCACTTTCTTCAGACCAACATTATCAAGTTCCTTGCCCATAAGGACATGATAAACATGGAAGATCACAATGGAGTTAATTTTAATTAAACTAGCTAAAATATTTTCAAACTTGCTATCTTGTGCTTATATCTTCCTGGATTTTAAAGTAGTTTTGCCATAAAGGCTTATTTGGATAGGGAACTGTTGGATACAGACCTCCAGCATTGTTCAAATCACAATAACTTATTATTCACCCTATATAATCCCATAAGCAAAAATGTGGCAAGCAATGTACCTTGTCAACTTCTCTTGGGATGACTGTAGGACATATATTGCAAGGATGAAGGACAAAACAAGCCCTGCATGTGTGAATGACAAAGTAATTAGGATCCGATTTTTTTAAGTGTTTGTTATATCAGAACAAAAACACCATAAATTGTTTGGTCAGTTGCCCATTGGATAAGGTAGGCTTTCAATTCAAAGGGTAAGCGAGAAACTACAATCAAAAGAACTTAAGAACTTCGGCAATTCGCTACACGAAAGCTATCTGAATTAGCGAATGAACTCACCGGATCCAAATAACACATAAAATCCTCCAGCAACATCTATCTCTGATTGCTCCTCCCTGAATATGAATTCAAGTATTAACTGTATGCTTCAAAATTGGCAATGTTTACTGCAGAAGGTTACATTTATGCTCATTCACAAATAAAGCAGATAAAATTTATATACCATGTATATCTGACAAGAACATATTTTGGCCATTTCTGTGGATCCCAGAAATTCTTCTTTATGTCAGGATGAACTTCCACGTCTGCCAGTGAATGAAATGGTCAGTGGGTAGGGTACTAGATCAGCCATGTAACACATTTATATCATAATATTTATATTAATATGAAATTTACTGCTCGCATTGGACAAAGATGAAAGAAAGGGACCAGGTGTAGCAAACAAGATGATGCATTTCATTATGATATTTGCAAGCCTTGGAAGTTGACATGTCTATAGCATATTGGAGTCCAAAACATGCCCATTAGAGATCATATAAGGCTCAGGAATTGTTAAAGCAAGTCAAGCATATTCTTGATTGACGAGGGAATTCATGTGTGATTAGTGAATAACTGAATATTCTCAAATACACTAGTGCACACAACGGGTTAATCGTGGTAGAAGACAATTCTACACTGGCATAAGTATTGAAAAGCAGCAATACATGATAATGATGAAAGACCTCATCAATGGCTTTTTAGTTGGCAGATCTAGACCCTAGACATAATTTTAGTGGATGCAAATTTCATAAAGCGAGTATAAATGGCATGCACCAAAATAAATGTAATAAGGACAGACAGTACATTACATACAGTGATGTGGCATGTCCACAACTTTAGCTGTTACCCCAAGTATATCATTTCCAGAGTACTTCTGTGAAATCCAGAGGAAATGCTATTAAACAAAAGAAGACAAAAAGACAAACTAGGATTGCGTAAACAAAAGTCAAGCAAGGAGTGTCTCCTCACCAAATGGAAATCGATCAGTGGAACTTCAGAGGTCTTGCGATTTATAACATAAAGCCAAGGAACATGGAACTTTTCATGTCCAATTTGAAATGTTCTGCATAGTTATAAGGTAAGATAACTATACTTCTGCGAAGATAGCCTCACAAAAACAATAATAAAACAAAATAGAACAAAAAGTGTACAATGTGGTGCAACCTTATCATATTCTTATTGTCATTTTTCTGATCAAATTCAGCCCATTTAAAGCTATGCATATTGCAGATTTTCTCTGAACATTCCAAGTTCTAGAATGTGCAATTTCAGAGGGATATATTACAAAACCTTTCTATAATATTCATCCAGTAATGTGTTGCTAATTAGTTCCAGGATCTAAATCCTCTGCAAACATAGAACCGTGAGGTAAAAAGGACCTAACCATCTTTGCTATTATTTATTCACAGGCTCACAGCACATCATTACCATTGAGAAAGAACAAGATGAAAGTTCATTTCTCGTCCAGAGAAAAAGGACTTGTACAGCATCTAAAATTCTAGCATCTTGCAGTTTCGAAAACTACTAGTCAACTTGGCAAGACATAAATAACCTAGATAAAACTGAACAATTCACATAACCACATCAAGTATTGTGTGATATACTAATGCGTAATTCAGAGCTACAGTCTCAGACATATTCATATTCTGTAGGGAAGTTACTCACATCTTGTACGGATCAGCACCAGTGAACCCCGTGGGCTTTGGGATCGGCATCAGCACCTGCACAAAAACCTCAATCAAATCAGAAACCTCCCCACAAGAAGAAATCCCAGAGATGGAACCCCCGATCTGCTCCAAGAAAGCCTCACCTCCCGGTTGACCGCGAAGGCGGGGCAGTGGCGGCCCACCACGTCGAACCACACCGACCTCGACTGCAAAACCACGCCAAAAAGAAACCACGGATCAGACACGCACGGACCAGAATCGCTCCATACCAGCTTCCCTGGGTAAGGGCGGAGGTCGATGGGATTACGGCGTGGTACTGTCCCGAGCGGAGCATGGGGACGATGTCGCCTGGGCGGTATGCGGCGGCGAGTGGCGGGAGGGACGAGCAGAGGACGACAAGGAGGGCCAGGAGGAGGCCGCGTCGGGCGGAGCTGGTGCTCCGGCGAGCGGCCATGGTGGGAGGGCGGCAGTCGCCGGAGTTGGGAGCGGGGGCAGTCGAGACGGGGGCACCCACGAATGGAGATGGGTTGGTTTCGGGGCGTCAGATCTGGCGAGAGTTGTTGGGCTTTGTTTGACTAAATCGTGCGTGGCGGCCCAGTCAGTTTCAGCCTTCCAAGTTTCAGCCCAAATGAATATTAAGCCCATAGGTGGTGACTGGATTCCATGTTTGAGCCCAATATTAAACCCAAAGTCACAATGAGTGGCCATTATTAGCCTCTCCCTATTTATTTGTTTTATTTACACCAATGACGTTATGACAAATGATCTTGTTGCCACTCCGTGAACCTTTGCGTTTTTGACATAAACAATTATGAAGTGATGAGGCAACAAGAAGCTGGGAAATCTTAATTTGGGGCATGTGGCTAAATCTTTTTGCCACAAACATATAATTGTGTTGTTTGAAGAACACTGGTTACTGGTGATAGGCTGATAGCCTTAGCTTCTTTGTCCATCATTCACTAGCGGTGGATGCAAAAGATGTTGTTTTGAGATACGGGCAACAAAATCACTTGTGAGTTTTGGAGGTGCATTCCATTAAAATCTAATGTAAAGCCTCTGTTATTTTCATTAGAAGAGATGGTATATGAGCTTAATTACGATCAACCACAATATGTGAGCGACCAACCACAATAATGTGAGCTTGCTTGGTAATGTCAAGGAACATTTTTCATGTTATGAACTTCATAGAATTCAGAGTTGCATGGATAGTTGGCAAAAAAAAAGTCAATTTAGCATGACAAAGCTATAGGTTAATTAACTTTTTTAGGCCGGTCGATGGATATTAAAATAATGCATAAGCTTGTTTAGATTCATTAACACAAAATTTTTAACTAGCTATTTTTTAGCAGTAGATCTGATAGAAGGTTGAATAGTGAGTTGAAGGTGTAGATAAATTATTTACATCTATTAGCAACTCTAAAACTTGCTAATGGGATTAATAATGAGCACTTCTCCAACTAATAATTAGCAAGTTTATTACTAGATCTATTTAGCTCTACTAATACTAATTTTAGCTGCTAATTTTTAGTACTAATAGATCCAAATAAACCCAAACTACAAAAAAAAAAAAAAAAAAAGACAATCCCTGTATGGGATATTTTTCCCAAGACTTTATACAAAATATTTATTTTACAAGAAAAGGGCCAAAGATACTACTCCCTCCGTCCTAAAAAGGATGTCGTTCTTGCTTTCCGAGAAATAACTTCCGGCAATTTTTTTAAAAATACTAAATATCATCGATTAGTATCATAATTAGTATTATTGAAAATATCTTTAGATCTAGTTTTTTAACAAAATTATTTAGAAATATAAATATTATATGTATTTTTTATAAATCGAGTCAAACTTGTGGCACGAACATTCAAAACGTCATTTTTTTTTGGGACGGAGGGAGTAAGCATTACCCAAAAGGAAAATACGTAACTATCCAGAAACTTCTATGCCTCAACTTGTGGCAGTAAAAGTTCACATCAATTCACTTCATGCCGACCAAGTGTGTGTACGCACACACACATTAACAAAAAGAAATAAAAATTTCCTGTATTCCGACATTTGACGGCCAGAAAAATTATATAAAATAAAAAAGTAAATAAATAAGAAATGGGAAAAACTCTAAAAATAAAACCGCTCCACTACTATCCCTCTCTTCCTCTCTCTTCTTTCCCCTTCCAATGGAGTCCTGTAGCTTCCGTGCCGCAACAGCGCCTTCTCCCTTCCCCTCCGCGCCCTCCTCTTCATCTTCATCCCCGCGCGCCCCATGCCCGATCCTCCGATTTCCCGTAGGAAACTTCCTCCTGCGCTCGTATATAATCCTAATTTGTCGGGGTCTTCCTTTTGTTCTCGAATTCTGATTTTTTTGGATGTTATCATGCAGAGACCAAGAAAAGGGAGGCAGATTGGGGTGCGAAGGAGGGCGTCCGGATTTGATGCCTTCCCGCCCCTCCCCGGCAAGGTCTTCGTCGATGAGGTGCTTTCTATGTTCTTGTTGCCCTATTTTGATTTAAGTTCTTGGACAAAGAATGCATTTTCTTGGCTTGTGTTCGTTTGGTTTCAAGAAACCTGCCGTGCTCTAGGCGCAACAAATGTGTCAAATCAACTGCGGCTGTACAGTTGGTGTCGAATTAGCTCCGTGCGAGGCTGCGAGCTCTGAAAGTACAATTTGTGCTTCTATTTTGAAAATCAGTACCGTTGTATTGTTCTTCGGTAGAACCTGATACTTAGCTAGCTCTGATTATTTTTGAAGTGCCTTCAGATTAGATCCTTTCTTTCGTTCCAGTACGCTAGTTAGCAAACTCTATGTTATATTGGGTGTATGAGAGTTGGTGCCTTCCAGGTGAATTCTCTTCAGTAGATGTGACTCATGTTTGGTTTCATGTATCCTACCCCAAACTTTGCTTGGGACTAAAAGACTTTGTTGGTGTTGTATGTGTTTTCTTAGGCTTCTTGTGTGAGCGGCCTATTGAGTAAATCTGCCCTGTTTGGAGCATGTGGATTTCTCTTAGGAATCAAACTGTTTCATGTAAATCTCCTGCATTCCAATCTGGCACTTGTTTTTTATATAAATTTGTGCTGGAGCTGTTACTTAGACTGTGACTGTGTAACTGGTTAGCTGCTGGCGGGCTCAGAGTTGTCAGTTAGTAACTTTTTCCTGAGCTCCTTGTTTATTGTGTTGCATGGTTATTATTCTCCATAACTCGATTGGTAATGTGCTGTAAAATTGGTATTCTCCCTACCCATGCTGTTTTTTGGGTAGGGATTTCACTATCAGTTTTGAAGTGAAAGGTTAAAGAATATTCGTTTTCCCCTTTTATATGCTTAATTAGGCAATCGGAGCGGAATACGGGGAGGGCTTTGAAACATTTCGGATGGATGGACCACTCAAGGTTGATGTGGTAAGTATACATCATCATAAGTTGGATTCCCATAACAAATATATCTATTTGGTGTCTGATAACATCTCTGTAACTTTAACTTCTTTTATAAAATTTTCTTCATGTTTCAGGATTATCTGAATGAAAAATTGCAAGAATGCTTCCTCCAAAGGATAAGGCATGCTATGAAGCCGGATGAGGCGTTTGGTCTAATTTTTTCATGGGACAATGTTATTGTAAGTTTTCTTTTGGTGTTAGTGTATCAAATGTTCGTGTTCCAATTTCTAAATGGCATCCATGTTATTGCAAGTTTTCTTTTGGTGTTAGTGTATCAAGTGTTCGTGATCCAATTTCTAAATGGCATCCTGGAGTTCTTTTTTTTCTACTATTATGGACTGTAAAGATAAAGCAAACAATATCTAGCTTACACTGTTCATATTTCAACTCTTATCCGGTTTGATGCTCCTCTGGGTGTTATTGGCAGTTTCTTTTGTACATGCTTGTATGTATAGCTTGCAAAATATTTTTATTACATGTTGCAGCATTGACTGACTGACATGTGATGTCTGTATTTATTCTCTTAGGCTGATACAGATTCGCTAAAGTTGAATGCTTGGAGACAGCTTGCTCTGGAGGAAGGTATGTTTATAAGCAAAGCCATGTAATTGTGTAGGATACTACTGCTACATGACCAATCTAGCGCCATGTTGCAACAATGGAAACTACAGGGACTGTTTTCTATTTGCATGGATATACTATGCCTCCTTTTCATATTCTCAGTAATGGTATTCTAGTATAAGCACATAAAAAGTAATCTCTCATTTGGACTGAAATTTTGGGATGCAAGGAAGGGCTGTTGACTGTTGTATGAACAACACCTGTTCGTTTGTCATCTCGATAGTTAATAGGTTTTCATCCTTTTTTGCATTAAAAATAACCCATGCTATCAATCAGAGGTAGTCATCCTTAGATGGATTTGGTTATGCCCTGCAATTCTATTTTGCTTTACAAGGGCTCAGTTCTCACCATGGCTTTCCTACAACGTTGATCAAAGGAAGAACAATTCAGGTTGGAGTTAGGTTGGATTCAGGAAGCTGTATTAAGTTTATCCACACTTTCTTCAGTTGTGGGCATCTACTTGAGCTTACTGCACCTGAAAACCAAAAATTCTCTTATAAACTTCTCATAAGTCATGGAATTGATGTTTATTTCAATGTTTGTGGATGCTACCTTGATATAGTTGTTAAGGTTCTTTGTTTTATGCAGGTAAGGATATCCCAAGTGCTGCTCATGTCCGGAAGAGCATTCTTCATGGTGCTGCTGACCATGTTCTTAGAAAGGTGTGAGTTTGTTGCATACGGCCATATCATATCATAGATCACTGAATTTGTCACCATTCCTGCATAATCAATTGATGTATCTTTTTGCAACTCGAATTCCACCTAATTTCTCAACCAAAAATTAAGAGGGGGAAAACGGGAAAATGCATGCTCTCTCACTTGGTATCTCCATTTCATTTTGATTGGCACTCACTGCAATCTTACGTTGCCCATCCAGGTTTTGTACTGGGCAAAAGAGGAAGATAAAATGGAGAAATTGAAGGCACGCCTTATAGAGTTGTACTATGAGAACCTGTTCAAAGTAAGTTCTGTGCTGTTTTTTGTAAATCGTGCTGCTTAATTTAAAATATTATCACCTATAACTAATTTCTCATTTCATTCAGCTTGATACACCTGTAGAAGGATTGAGAGAATGGCTGGATGCTGTTCAGACAGCAGGGATACCTTGTGCTGTCGCATCATCCCTTGACAGGAGATGCATGATCAAAGCTTTGGATCGGATGGCACTAAGCAAATATTTCAAGGTGATTTGAAGCTACTGTTTGAGCTTTTTAAGTTTACTGAATTACTGTTGCCTGAAATGCTTGCTGCCTAGCAAAGTTCATTTGATTCACTTCAGTTGTTGACTACAGGCAATTGTGACTGACGAAGATGATATGGAGTCGATAGCAAATAGGTTTCTGTCAGCTGCTATGAAGGCATGCTCCTGACCCACTACTAGTTATACATTATGTTAGGATATATATATAGCTCACACTTTTGCTGTTCTTTTTTTTTCCCTTCCCCACAGCTGGATCGTAAACCCTCAAAGTGTGTGGTGTTCGAGGACGACCCAAGGGGCGTCACAGCTGCCCACAACTGTACTATGATGGCAGTTGCATTGATTGGTGCTCATCCAGCGTATGGATCTGTTTGTTGAAGCTCTTGCCCCCCTGATCCTCACATCTTTAGCTGACACTACCTAATCACTTGCAGGTATGAGTTGGTACAGGCCGACCTTGCCATTGCAAAGTACAGCGAGCTCTCAGTGATCAACCTCAGAAGGCTGTTTGCGAACAAGGGAATCAGCTTCATGGACTTGCAGAAGCAGATAATCGAGAAGTCACCTCCCAAGAGGAGGCTCACAGTAGACACCATTTTCTGATGTTTGGTGTCTGACTGTTGTTCTTGAGTAGCCACCCACCTTTCGACATTGTGCGTTGCCGTTGTATATAAGATAGTGCTGATGTTAGGTGATCTGCTGTGTCCCTCCTTGTGAATGCGATGCAGTAGTTCCGTCAAGGTAACATGAAGAAGACTGCTTCAACAATGTTTGTTGTTGATGAAAGCTGATATTATTCAAATTTATTCATATTTCATTGTCGCTATCTGGCTCACCAACATCTAGTCTGACAAGGCCTGCTGGACGGGAAGCCTGCCTCCAGACTCCAGAGTCCAAATACCCCATAAGGAAAAACCTTTTTTTTTTTTTTTTTTTTTTTATTGTTCGAATCTAGGTTTTCTTCTACCACTCTAAAATTGGATGAACTGTCTTCCTCAACTCTCAAAGCTATTTAAATTACATTACATCCCTACTTTTTCTAGTAAAAGATACGTAAACATCTGATAAGGTTTTTAAATCACAAAAAATCTAATATATTAAAAATCCAGAGAGAAAATTCTAAAGATAGATTAAGAGATGAGAAACCAAAATAAGACATTTAATCTCATTAAAAATATATCTAGATTCTAATCAGACTCAAATCCACCAAAATGAGAACAGAAAAAGATGAAAAATTTCCAAAACATTCTCATGGACATCTAAGCATGTTTTAAAAGCTTACCTAAAATATAAAATACTCCCTTCGTTTCAAGTTGTGACTTTTCTAAATACATAATAGTTGTTTGCTATGTACTTAGATATAATATTAATGGCAACGGATCAAGTGCAAACTAATCTCTCCATAAAAAAATCCGTACAAACCACGGCAAAAAAGCGGTCTAAATTCACTAAAAAATTGACACATGTAGATGATATGATAATACATTTAATCTTATAAAATATCTTGTTCAAACTCGACTTTGTTTGTGAGATATAAAAATAAAAAAAAGATGAAAAATTCCCAAATGATTTGCTAGAATTTATTATTTTTTATCTCAAAAACTTAAGTCTAAAATATAAAATAACCCTTTTTTCAAGGTTATGACTTTTCATCATATCATCTACATGTTGTTTTTTAGTGTACTTAGATATAATTTTATCGTGATTTGCAACGGATTTTCAAGGAGAGATTGGTTTGCATTTCTCCATAAAAAATCCATATAAACTATGTACCAAAATAGTTCAGAACGGCTTACTATTTGTAATGGATGAAATACATTTGTATTGAATGCATTAATTATTTGACCAGCAAACTGTAAAATAAAATGAACCTGTATATAAGTAAATCAACAAGCTTTGTCTGCCCCCCTTACCTTGTCACGTTAAAAGACGGTAAAAAACAAGAAGAGGGAAATAGAGCATGCGCCAACGTCTAGGCCCGATTTGAAATCGTGTTATTATAAGTGTAAAGTAAGAGGAGGGAGACCCGATCAAAGCAACCTTAACAAAAAAGTAAAAACCATGTAAGACTGATGAGCAAAAAGGAGTACACCAAGCGATTAGTATACCACCAATCGCGCTAATACATATTATCTTTAGCATAAGTGTCCACAACAATATGGAGAGCCTGCTGTGTAAAAACGTCAGAAGAGATGGAAGGGGAAGAAATGAGTGTGGGACTCGCTGAGTAAACTATCTTCTCTACCCCACATGGCTCCTATGTTGAGAGTGTTGTCGATGCCATTGAGACTGCCCTATGAAAACCCTTAGTATAGATAAGAGTGAATACCGTGCAACAATGTAAGTGTCGGTTTAGGCCCGTCATGTTCCAAAAACAAGGAATTTTTGGACATGGTTGCTTCTAGTAGGTTTTCTTTTGTTCCTTTGTGGATCATCTTGGCATTGTGGACTTCTAAATTTTGGGATGTGTCCACGCACAAATCGAGGTTGCTAAGGAACTTATCCATTGCCTAGAGTTGGCATAAGACCGAGCGATCTCTGTTGATGACTAAGATGACCTCCGAAGATTCCTAGAGCTCAGGCTCTTGTACTTGCATGGCTTCCCTCTTGAATGCACAATCGTGCACGCTAGAATTGAGTCAAGTACACAAACACAAAAGGTAAAAATTCATTGAAGTAAATTCTTTATTGGTAACTTTTGTTATACTCAATAGGTGTGCAATAACAAAGACCAATGAAGACTACAAGGTGTACATTAACAAAGAGCTTTTGAGTTCAGGTTAAGCTCGTACCTGACAACCACCTAGTCCTACATTAATTTGAATCCAAATGCGCTTGTGGAAGAGAAACTGGAGGCTCCTTTCTGGCAATTGTTGTTTGGAGCTATTGCCGACCAGGAGCTCCGATCCAATAATGCTCGCTGAAGCTGCTCATGGCATACTCCAAATCCACGATGCCGATGGTCGACACCTGGCTTGCAAGCTTCGAAACCCACCTTCAATGTCTTCATCTTGGCCATGGACTCAAAACTCATTGATGCTCTTGTTGTTCTCGCTTAACCTAGTCAACATTTGCTTGAACTAAGTCTATTGTTATGATAATTATTGCTGGGTGAGATGTGGATATGATGCTAGGATCGGAGGCGGCTTTGATACCAATTGTTATAGACCAAGATAAACGAGGATAGCTAAGTGGACGGAATTGGCTAGTTCCGCAATCTGGCCGCAGATGTCTCTTCCGCTAGCTACAATGAGCTCCGTCGGTTCAAAGAATCGTTCGAGACTAGAAACTAGTTGTGCCTACAGGGAGCGATATAAGTCAGCTATGCACCACTCAAGCTGTAGGTCTTACGTGGGATAAACCCAGTTAGCAACAGTAAAATGGGCATTGCTAGGCCTAGCCTTATTAGCATTAATTTGTTGTGCCAGCTTCTAGACTAGAGCCTCTTCATACTCGGTTTTGTTGGCCTCTTCTTCTCCATTGGTTTCTATATGTTTTGTTTGTTAATTTCTTGCCGTCGCCGCGCCAGTACTCATTCCGATGTAGCCCGTGGGTGGAGCATGCATGCCACGGTATAGTGTTTGGTTCACGCTGCACACGCCACAGCAAGCTAGTTCATTTTTTCTGCCTTCACTCGCCAAACGTGTCCACCTCTCACAAACAAATTAGACTTTCCAACTGTGTTTTTCTCTCATAGAAAACCAGCCATTTTGGCTTATTAGCCGGTTTATATAAAGCCAAACGAATAGCGCAGTGGATGTTTTTGTCCGCCGCAGCTTCGGCGCGAGCCTATAGCTTGAGTGGTGCAAATGGTGACAACTTCCATGTTATTGTTTTTCGAAAGCGTGCATTGCACATGCTTCATTAAGAGCAAGTTAGAAGTTTTACACGTCCAACATCACATCACGGCGAGATGCCCCGAGCGATGGGGTTGAACACTAACCCAAGGCACCGCTAGGCGGTGGAATACACGACGTTGTAACTAACTAAGAAACTAATGTGCGACTGAAGACCTTGCGACATAAAACAGTTTCGCTAGATGTATTAAAACAGTTCAACTAGATGTGAATTGACATAAGTATTTCAATATAGTTGTGCGGCGGCATCTGCAAAGAGGTGTATCCCCTGTAAACAAACTGCACAAACAGTAAAACGTAGCCTTGATGAGCCAAATGAGCAGTCAAATAGCTTTACAAATGACATCGACCACACCAGCTAAAAATTTGAACCAATCAGATGCACATTTTACTCTTCCCTTGCAACAAATTGCAATCAAACTGAATACATCCTTGAATCAAAAGTACAAACATGAACAGAAAAGGGTAAGATGAAATAGACCACGACTACGACTTTGACATGACGACACAGGTGCACGCATGCATGCAGACACACGTTCGACGACGACGACGACCATACCCAGTTTGCACTGAGAAAAAAACAACTTAACCGCTGCCGCCGAGCACACTCTTGAGCTTCTTGACCTGCGCGTCGTCCAAGAAGGTGACTTTCTCAACGACGGCGGACGGGAGGTTGTTGGCAAAGAGCGCGAAGTCGGTGATCTGCAGGCCGGGGTTGGAGCTGCTGAAGGCGACGAGGCCGACGGCCGGTCCGGTGCCGGCGTTGTACTGGTAGTGGAGCAGGCCCTGCGGGAACACCATGATGTCGCCGGCGTACAGCGTCTTGGTGTAAGGGGTGTTGGAGCCGGAGCTGATGAAGCCGGCGGCGACGGTGCCCTGGGTCACGAAGAGGAGCTCGGAGCCCGCCGGGTGGGTGTGCAGCGGCACCACGCCGCCCACCTCGAGGTCGAGCCTCGCCGCGGAGATGCCGAGGCCGTTCACGCCCGGGAACTGGCCCACGAACGCCGGCGTCACGGCGGCCTTGATGAGCGGGTTGATTTTGCCCTGCCCGGCCAGGCCGTGGAAGTAGAAGTCGTTGGCGGTCACGCTGGACTTGCACGGGTACCCCGACGGCGTGTCGCTGCAGGTCAGGTCGGCGACGCAGAAGTCCTGCGTCAGGGCGAGGGACGCCATGGGGAGGAGGAGGAAGGAGAGGAGGAGCACGGGGAGCAGCACCGTCCTGGCCATGGCAACGCCTTACAGCAGCTCTAGCTCGAGATAGCTTTACCTGAGTGTGTGTCGTAAGGGGTGTGTGGCATTGTAGGCTTGAAGCTAGGGCCTCTTTATAGAGGAAGAAGAAGAAGGGCGTAGTCTATCAGTGTATGTGTAGTTTTGTATATGCACGTGTAGTAGAGAAAAAATGACAGGGTACGTTAACAGCTGTTAACGCGAGTGAAGATTGGATTAGGATGAGAGGCATGCGGCTAGTGTTCATCGGATGCATGAGCATGGAGCTGTGAGGACTTACGAGTATTTGGACGATTGGAGCCAGTAGACAAGCGTTGCCAGCTGTGCATTGCATGCATGGTCCAGGATGAACAAATGGGACCAGCTTTGATGAACAAAAGGCCTCGTCTTGCTCGATCTGCATCGTTAGATTGATAGGGATGGGCGATGGATAGGACACCCTATACACTTTTTTACGAAGATAGCGATAGATATGCACTCCCGACTAGGCCAAAATCTTACTATTTGGGTGAACAGAAGAAGTCTCTATTTTTCATTCTCACAATCTCTAAAACTTACCACATTAATTCAATAAAAAATATGAAATAACCCACTCTTATTATGATAAGAAAATAAAAATATCCCTATATGTTTATAAATTACCCAGCACGCTGTTGTGTAATTGTGAAAAAATAGCTAGGAACATCATGTATGCTTGATTATTTGTTATAACCACATGTGCCATTATTACCTTTCATGTATAATTGATGTTGTGCGTGCTTACAAACACGTATACATATATATCATTCCTACCGCAATCTCCATGAGATTATTTAGAGGCACAATTCTTTTAGTGTTAATGCTACTAACAGGCAGACAACTTAAGACGATATTCATTTCCGTTAATCGATAAATTGTTGAGGTCGCAGCACACATTTCTATATGTGATGAGGCAGTGAATATGGTGGCATGAATTACATGTGAAAATCATTGTGAGGTGATTTCTCTTTTGAAATAGCTCAAGGTGTTCAACGGCCATGAACATCCCTCAAAATCAATCTTTGGATATATGGAAATATGTTGTTTTTAGAGATGAGGCTGTTTAATCGCTGAATTTCAAAACTACCTAAAAATCATAGGATGAAAATCACACACTTTAAAGCAAAATTCTAGAGTTTCATGCCATCGATTTATAACTTTGTGGTTGATAAGGTTTTGGTATGAGATTATTTAATTAGATGCCTGAATTAATATTTGTTTTAAGTACTCATATTTTTAAACTCAAACATTTTAATTTGACAAACAACCTTGGATGCTAACATGGTCTATAAAAAATTTGTAGTATCATGAACATGGTTTACAACTTTGTAGTTGACGGACTTTGATCTCTTGAAATAATTTTGGGGTTGTATAATGTTACAAGCTCTTAGATCTACCTTTAAAATGACTTTGACTTTTTTTTTTTTTTTTAACTTTTAGAGTTATGTCTAAACAAACCCACCCATGAAAATATCTTCTAAATATAGTTATCTCAACTTATGGAAATATGTAACAACCCTGAAAATCCTATTTTTTAAAGCTTTTTCCAAAACCTTGCATAATGAGTGAACATATGTAGGAAAGAAACCCTAGATGCACTAGATAGGTGTACCCCAACTAGGTTGATTGAACATGTGCATTAATTAACCAACACATGATTTGCTCTCCGCTACCTTAGGAGAGCGAGTTGAATAATGTATTGTAAGTTGCAAAGTAAAAATATAGCATGGTGATCTATAGAATAAATTTCATATGAAGCATGTGAATTTTAGAAAGTGGTGGAATATCAAATTTCAAGCCAAATAGCCTGGTTTATAAGTAGATTTCAATTCCTCCAAATGAAAGGATTCAAATGTCCTCTAAAAAAATTTCAGCATATAGATAACGCCAATGCTACTGCTCTAGGATATCATCTTTATTAATTTTTATATTCCTTTTAGGGATAGGCGAGAGAGGGGGTTCTCTCTCCTTTCTTTAGCTGAGAGAGGGCTGGTTTTAAGATTTCTCTTAAAAAATTATGGATATATGCAAGACAAGATAGGAAAAATGATACCTGTATACTGGTTTTTAGTATAGGAGTTTTTATAGCAAATTGATGGACATACTCCCGGCATTACCAAGCATCCCATGATCTAACCTCCATTTCTGTTCTTCTTCGTCAAATTGCTATAACTATAATTGCTTGCATTTTCAGTCATCTGAAGTTCAGTAATAACAGAAGGAAAGTGCAGTAGTGCATCCGAAAGATGAAGCTAAGGTCGCCTTTGTGGTTGTTGCTACATCCCTTTCTTACTAATCTCAGGCATATCTTGCATCGATGGAACAGCTGAGGTCCATAAAGTAAATAAACTTCAGTTTCATGAATACTGATTGGAGTGTATGTACATTTTCATGGACGGTGGCATCGTCAGAAAATATCTGCTGCAACCGGCCATCTTGTTTCAAGCGGTTCCTTAGCTGTGGATCATCAGGTCCTGAGTTGTATCCCAAAGATCCCACAAGGACCACCGCCGATTTTTGGAACCGAAAACGAGACCTCACACAACTTGCACCTGTCAAAATGCTTCCCTCCTTTCATATACCTAATTAAGCTTGCCCTTAGGTATCTAAAAACGGAAGCCTGAGGAGTCCTATCAGCAAACCAAGTGCCGTCAGCAAAGCGTCAGCCTGATGACTGGAAAGGAGCAACACTGGGGTGCTTCTGAAGTGGTGGACCGTGGACGTTGTGCCTCCGTTGAGACACAGCGCAAAAGCATAAGAATGATCAAAGCCCAACAAGAAATACGCAGGAGGCGAATGGATCGCAGCATAATGGCCCAAGACCATATATACAGGATCGACTCTGTGCTGGTGGCAGGATTATCTGGTGAAATGAATGATCATGAAATTTCCTTGATCATCTGTGGTGCATTATTTTGGAGTGATTTTTGATGATCTCCCCACTACAAAATTAATTTTGGAAGGCAGACATTTATTTAGAAAAACGGTCTAAAACCGTCCCTGCTATCTCCTAAAATACCTAGTCAACTTCAAAGACAGTGGGTTCATTTTGGGTGACAGTTCAAAATAAGTATCTCTATGCATCTATTTATGAGCACGCCCCCTAAGATTAATAGAGTCTATTTTTAGAGACAGACCTCTTAGATGCATGTTTGCCTTAGAAAATAAATTGAAACTGGCCCATCACATATAATCACATATGTAAGCAACTCTTTAGGGTTTCAGAGGAATGTCTCCACTCTCTCTCTCTCCCCACAACAATTGCCATTCTTCCATCCTTTGTCTCTTCCATCGTCTCTCTATTCTCAGCATGGCTGCCTGGCCAAAGCAAGACCCGTTGGCACTGGACTAGGCACGGCACGGCACAGCAATGTCACCGGGCCATGCCGAGTTGGGCTTCGTGCCTCACTAATAGCCTAGGCAAGGCACTACACAAGCCGATTTTCAAACCGGGCTGGCCCAAAAATCCCGCTGCATATAATGTGTGTTGAGCCATACCGTGGCCCACCAAATGCCAACAGACTAACAAAGAGAGGGCACAAGCGAAAGCAAGGAGGGTAAGAGGCAGGGGCTAGGTGAGCAGCTATGCCAGCTATAGGAGGTGGCGGCACTACCCACATGCTAGGCCCTAGATTCGGCCACGGGCAGGCAGAGGTCACAGGTGGTACAATAGAGCGAGGAATAGGGTTGCCATGCTAGAGGCCGACACGGTTGAGGCATGGAGGAGGTTGAGCGCACAGCTCATCTAACTGTGATGCGGGGGCTAGGGGCAAGCAGGAGCAAGGAGAAGGCCGCCACCCGTAGGCGGCGCTGGCCTGTTGGAGGCATGTGGATGGAGGAGTCGAGAGGGAGGGCTCCTGAGTGCAGCATGGGGTGGGGGTTGGGAAAATACATTAGGGTTAGAGCCACTGTGGTGTGCAAGCTCTTAGCAGGCCCCTGGTAGCCACTAGGCCACCACTGGGCCATCCTCTAAATGTCGGGCCATGCCGTGCAACGTGCCTGAGGGTGCATCACAGGTTTTGTTTTAGTAACTTATATATGTAATTAGATAATATGATTGCCTCATTTGGTTAGTAACACTAAACACTCCGTCCTGAAAATGGCCTCCATTTTTAGTGATGTTTTACTATATGTTCACTGCTCCATCATGCTCATGCAACACTCCTATAGATCGAGCTATGCTTCATTTACGTCCATATCACGTCCCCACTGTGGTGGACTGGTGTGTTGCATGGCACGGATCGACGGGAATATCCGGTCCTCTTGCCGTGTGCCTCTTGACAGGGCGTGGCGTGTGTCAACGTCTGGTCCAGCGCGCGCGCGCCTCCGATCCGTCGGTCCCTAGCGACAACGTCCACATGGGGGTCGCGGGCCAGTGACACCGTCACATGGACGGCGGCGTGGGCGGCCGGGTGGCAACGACGACGACCCCGGCAGGCGGCAGGCGCAGCAGCGGAAACCCCCAGCCGCGGCGGGGCCCTAGTACTAGTAGCGCAGCATGCGTGCAGGTCGGCTCTT
>JADLZL010004455.1:0-141935 GCA_015844335.1 Chrysopogon serrulatus | reverse complement strand
CATCTCTCTTCATCATTGAAACCAAACACATGCTAGAAACGTCTATAATAGCTATTGCTAATTTCATTTGATCCGCATCATATCCTAAATAGCATAAAAGATCGTCTTCCCAACTGTGTATGTCCTACACATTATTCAAAGTTTTGGAGCTCATTGTGAACACTTTTCATCCTCTATCCATGAGCTCTCAAATTACAATTCACTTTGGATTGGTCCTAAAATTATCTGATTTTGGTGAATCTTATAGAAAATATGTTTTCCGTAAAAGAACATCAATAGAGAATTTTGACTTCAAATAAAGATAAATAAAGTATATTTTTGGAACAACGACAACAACATATATAGCCATATCAGGCTGTTAGACGTCATAACTATTTGGTACATGTGGTCGTCGATCTAAAACAAAAGTTATATTGTTGAGTGCGAAGAAATATTAAGAGGTGTGGTTTTAAATGCCTTAACTACTGGTATGTGTTTTTTTGGGTATTGTATGCATATGGATTTTGTATAGTAAAGTTTTCTAACCAGTTGTTGTACTAGAATATAACCTGAGCACCAATGTAAGGATTAAAGAAAGATAAGTCAAAGGAAGTGATCTTTTTACCTTCAGTAGGTCTGACCATAAATGAAAATCTCCCAACTTTCAATAAGATGGACCCTAAGGTTTTGTTTCTCAAATAGTTCTTCCTTAGAAGCTCTTGAAAATCACCATAGCCGTTTATTGAGGAGGCTATCATTTTGTATTTCAAATTCTGCAGTTCCTGTTTTAGAGTTTCCTAGGATTTATCAGAATATCCAAGTGTCTATTATTGGCACGATCCTGCATACCATAGCTAAACATTCATGAGTACGATTTCATAAAATTCTTGGCTTTTCTCCGTAGCAAAACGTTTTATTTATTTTTTTTTGTGAAATTCTTAAGTCTCGAGAGTTTCTCAATTCTCAAAAGCACATAAAACGGTTTTCCAAATACTTCCAGTTGATGGTCGTCGAGCAGCAACCGCGAGAAATCATGACAACAACTCAGAGAAAAAGCAGTACTAGTACTACGTATATATACTGTCCGTGTAGGCTGATTTGCACGTCGGGAGGTGCCATTCGTTCCTAGTCTAAAGTACAGCTGTTTCGCTGTACTAAACAAACGCATCTTACTTGCAAAACCCGGTGTGTCACTGGCTCCAGCTCTTATATACTCTCGTGCCAAGCGTGAACACGTTGACGAACATTCACCGCTACGCTACTGTCTCGCCTATCCCTTCCTTGTGCCGCTTACACTTCGGATTGGTGCAGCACTGCCTCGTCGCGTCGTCGTCGTCTCCTCCTGGATGATCCAAAACCAACGGAATAGCCCCTTGCGTACGCGCGTCTCTCCACTCTCGAATAGGGAGGTCTCAGCATCCGTTTCATTATTTTCCCCCCATATCACATCGTTTATGCACTTTTCGTCTCGGAACCAAACCAAACCAAAACCAGCAGGTTACCCACCCACGCGATGCCGGATCGCGGCCGGCCTCCACAGTACAGGCCACAGCCGGACACGGAGGCACCGCCCGATCCACTGTTGGCGCACGGGCCACCGACGCGACGCAGCCGCCCGCCGGCCGGCATATTTCCCCTGCCGTCTGCCGAGCACGAGCAGTGATATATGCTGCTGCGCATGGGTGCGACGGGACCCTACCACCACCATTATCGTATCGTTTGTTGGGTTGGTAGACGTGCGGGAGGAGGAGGACGGCACAGGCACAACGTACGCATCATTATATATCGGCTTGCATTGCTTGGCGCCATGGCCACTTATTTTTGTTGCAATGCGGTGGGGGCCGCTTTTGACCTCTCCGTTCCAGCGCAGCGCAGCTCGCCCTGCCGTCGCTGCGGCTGCATGCGCCCGCGGCCCCGCGCCGCCCAGTGCCCATGTGACTGCCTTGCCTGCTGGTGCGGTGTGGTGCCTACCGATCGACTTCCGAGCCAGCGTCACCAAACCTGATGCACATGACGACGCTGTGATGGAAAATGCGAATGAGACACACGGGCTAGCTGCTGGATTTGGCGGTGGTCAAGCCTGGCGGAGGCCCGCATGATCCCCGATCCGGACATAAATCTCGTATAGAGGGAAAGGGAACTACTCCACTGTAGTATAGTAGATGGATGGACGTGCTTGTCCAGAAGCCGATACCAAATTGGCAACTTGCTAGGCCTAGAGTACATTTCGCCGTGCATGTGACTGCTGCCGGCTGCAAGGGCAAAGCTACAGGTCTCACAGCATGGGAGCAGTCAAGTTTAGGCGGCGGCTCAAGCTATGTAGTACTCGGAGGAGGAAAGGAGACGCCCGTGTTTTGCACTCACCTAACTAATAACCACACGGGTACCTAGTAGTCCTAGCTGTCCCCTCCCCGGACATGCATGGCGTGATGATTAGTACGTTCACACAGCACTAACGTACACCAGCCACAGTCTCTAACTCGCCTCACCTACTGCCACTGTTTTTGCCATGATTAGAGTTGGGTCCAAGTGTGTCCAACGATATGTTTGGGCCGTTTTGGCTACATCTGCATGCTTCGTGCATGGTGGGCATTCAAGCGTGGTCTCGCTCGCTCGCTCGTCGTGCTTGGCTTCACTTGACCTTGAAGCTTCTCTTTCTTTAGGCCAACAAAACAAGCTTTAGCCTTTAGAGGTGAAGCATCCGAATTCGGATGTCCACATCCTCCAACACTAGGGGTTCCAGAATCCAGGCTGGTTCCGTACGGCGGTACGTGTTGGGGGAAAAGAGCAAAGTTGACGCTGAAAGCTAACGGCCGGGGACCGGGAATTGAAGAACAAACCTGACGAGATGTACCACCAAACAAAAACTGCAATCTCTAGCATCAGCACGATCGAACCCAGCACGGATGGATCGGGTTGTTACACCTCCCGGCTTTTGCCCCCCGTTTTAATAACTCGGGGTCGGAACCGGATGGCGTACGTTCAAGACAACGAACGGCAACGGACGTACGGCGCCGCACATAGCAGAGCACGAACACGAGGACCTGCCTGCCAACCTTTTCTTTTTGCTCGCTTCCTTTGATAGGGACACTCGCTCACTGGCGATAAGTAAGCCATTATTACTCCGTATAAGTGACAAATTAGACAACCTTTCCACGCGGCAGGATCTCTGTCGCTATACTACTTGCAGTTTCCGCAGAAGCCCAGTCTTTGACACTTGCATTGACAGCGGCGTATGAACACTTGATACAGGGATATAGGAGAGAGTAAACGCAGCAACTTCCTCTGGTCGTTCTCGATGATCTTGCTTTTACAACGTAGTATACCTTTAGCTTCAGGTGCAAGCAGCATGTCTGCTCTGCATATGTATGTAATGTATGGATAATATAGCTCTCTGATCCAATCCAATCGAGTGGCGGGCGGTGAGTGGCCACCCGTGCCGCGCGCGTGCGTGCGTTCAACGGCTGCTCGATCGGTTGTTTGTTGGACCGGCCACTGCGTTGTTCCGCATATTATGCAGGAAAACAAACGATGGAGACCGCTGGCGCAACTGCATGCAAGCAGCTGGTGGACGCGGCTGCATAACGCCTGGCTTGCGTGAACGCCCGGCGCGCGCATGTGGCGGCGACTGCGCGGCGCTGCAGCTGCGGTACGTACGTGTTGTTGAGTTGTTGACTCGTTGTCGCCGGGCCGGGACGGACGACACCTGCTGCGTGCTGCCTCTGAGTGTAACGGGCAGCGGGACACGTACGTGGTCGTGCACAGCTTTTCGACGTACGAGTACGCACGTACGACGAAACGTGTGGCATGCATGGATGGTGACGTTATTCTGTCTACTAGTAGGAAATGTGCGCGGCTCGCGACTTGACCGCATCCCTTCTCCTTCTGGAAACGCTTACACGGACCGGCAGTACGTACAGTAGTGGCTGCGGTGGCGCGTAGGAAATGCAGACGGATGGCGTGCGTCATCCGGCGGATTCAGAAGCATCCTCCACTCCCATGGTCGCATTCGACAACTCCTGAAAAGTTTTTGTTGTAAACAAAAAAAAGAACTCCTGAAAAATCTTGCCCAGTCCAGATCTCTTCTGTACATACATGTACATGCGCGCGGATCGCCCGTGACCGTGACGCTGGGCCGTCCGCGCCGAGCCCACCCACGCGCTGACAGCCTGACATCGCGTTGTGCTAGGTGAAGCGGCCCATGTCCACTCGAACTGGGCAATATTGGGGATGACGAACGGAGTGGGCCAGTATGTCCCTCCAAAGCCCAAAAATGATGGAATTGCCGCGGTACCAACATGTGGTGTTGTATCGTTCAGCCCGCATCATCCAACATGCTTGCAAGGTGCTCATAGGGGTAGGGTTTACGTGCCTGTGTTCATAGGGATGAGTGTGCTTGTGTGTTGTGAGCGTCTGCGTTATACTGTGTAATTCTAAAAAAAAAAAGTAAACATGTGCATACAGTTGCTCAAAACCAAAAAAGTAAACAAACATGTGCTACAAATGGCCGTCACGTAACGTGGTCAAATAAAGTAAACACGGGCGTATATGCGACTACTTTGCATATGCTGACTCGATCGTCCGTGCGTGGCTCAAAATATCCCCGATCCCGTCCAATGTTTCCTGTCTTCTCACTGTCGCCTTTTTGCTTCGCCTTTTCTGCATGCGTTTCTGCTACCTAGCTATGACCTATGTTCGACACCTCACTCGCTACTGTTAACATGAACATTATTTATTGCTGTGCTTCATTTGCCTTGTTGCTGCAGATCTGGTGAAGCAACGGGAAAAATCTCCAGGTAGGAGTACATATATATGGTTTACTTGCTGGCCCTCTTTAGTTTGGCCCAACTTACAGAAAGTGCCGCGAGGACGACGTTTTTTCAAACCTCAATCATGATCACTCTCATCAGGCTCAGGTACAAACAAATTCGGATGATCAAGAATATATATCTATAGCTCTAGATCTTCGATTTTCTCCGATCCTAGTGGTCAACAATATATAACGTGCCTGTTAGTTCCTCTTCTTATTGGACCTGGCCAACTGTACGCAGCGTCTAAATGGGGCACAACACAGCACAGCACAGCGCAGTACAGTACCCCTACATGATAATGAACTTGCCTTTTCTTTTGGCCATCACAAGCTAACCAATCAAATTGGCCTGGCTGATGAAACCCTTAGGCTTCATTTGGGAGGAGGGCCAGATATACGACCCAGGGTCTAGAAGCCCTGCACGGGGATTTTAGTGGACGTCGGCTTTCCATGGATGCCTGCCCCGTTCCCTCCCATCGTTTGGAAGCCACATCGCAGTGGATTTTGAGGATCGTGGATGCGGAGGATGCGGACGAGCGGAGCAGCCGCGGGATGGGCAGGGAGATCGACGAGGAGGCGGTGCTGTGGTCACGGAACGGGCAGGCAGAGCGGCTCGTGGCTCGTGCGAGTCGCGAGCGAGACGGGGACGCCGCGCCCGACCTGTGTCGATGGGGCGTCTTTTCCCGTGGAAAGTGCATGGGTCGGGCGGGCAACCCACGTCGAATGGGTTTCCAAACGCAGGCGTTTCCTAGCCCGTGGCGCGAGTCCGCGTGGGCATTCTCTCCGGGGAAAACATAGGGAAAGCCCCGTGGTTTCAAACGAAGCCTTAGTGTGTCAGTCAGTGTGTACGTAACTAACGATGATACGCTAGGCACTTATATCTAACTAGCTACTCACACTACGGGAAAAATGGTCTTTACCGAGTGTCAATTTCTTTGCCGAGTGTCACACTCGGCAAAGAAGCTCTTTGCCGAGTGTCAAAAAAAAAACGCTCGGCAAAAAGAAAAAAACACTCGGCAAATAAGCTCTTTGCCGAGTGCCAAAAAAAATACACTCGGCAAAGGTGCTTCTTTGCCGAGTGCTAAAAACACACTCGGCAAAGAATTTTTTAACACTTCGCATTTCTTTGCCGAGTGTCACACTCAACAAAAAAGCTTTTGCCGAGTGTTTTTTTTTACGGCAAAAAATTTTTTAAAGCACATTTTGATGCAGTAAATTAGTTCAAATGAAAAAATTGTTATTTCAAAATATTCTTTGCCGAGTGCCAAAAAAATGCACTCGGCAAAAGCTCTTTTGCCGAGTGCCAAAAAAAGCACTCGGCAAAGAATATTTTGAAATTTTGAAAACGACTTCGGATGAAAAAACAATCTAAATGAAAGTTATAGATCTCGAAAAGTTATGAAACTTTGTAGTTGACAACTTTTTTATTTAAATTCAATTAGAGCCTCAAACAAGTAATTTACACTCGGTTTGCTATAATATTTGAGAAAATAAAACGATAACTAGACACATGTGAGTGTGTAGTGCAGGTGGCGAGAAGGAACCACGCGAGGCGAAGGTCACGAGTTCGAATCCCACCGGCCGCGTTAGCCGTGAAATTTACGTGAAAAATGCCGTGAGTTGCAGCGGAGAGCGGAGACGGGCGGGCGCCGGCTGGTGGGTCCCTTCCCGGATTTAAATAAATTTTTTTTTTGCTATTTATTTTCGGGTTTTTCGATTTTTATTTTGCCGAGTGTTTTTCTTTTTGCCGAGTGTCTTTTTGCCACTTTCGGCAAACCTTTGCCGAAGTGCGGCACTCGGCAAAAGAACGCTTTGCCGTGAAGGGATATGCCGAGAGCTTTTTTTGCCGAGTCTTTGCTCGGCAAAGACTTTGCCGAGTGCAATTGATTCTTTGCCGAGTGCAATTGCACTCGGCAAAGCACCTGCCTGCCGTAGTGTCAGTGCAAGCAAGACCCAACCAACCGACCAACCAATCTACCGGTTGATTGCTATCTCCACGATTCCAGCTGGTGGTTATTCGTAGCAATTAGCATGCATGTGTGGTAGGCCATCTTCCTTCTCTCAGTCAGCAGCAGGTCAACATGCATGCATGTGTACGCCTGACCGTTTCCCGTGCCATCGTATCAGTCTGTTGTATCGGTACACCCTACAACCTTTTTTTTTGTTGGGGGGGGGGGGGGTGGGGGTGGGGGGTGTGGTGGTGGTGGTGGTGGTTACAGGGTACACTCCTACAAGGCTACAACCCTTGCTCCTTCCTATTCGTACGTCCTCACTTCTCTATCGCAAGATCTTCCGGCAAACGTGCATCCATCGCCGTCGTCCGGGCCCCGGCCAACTCTCCATCGGGTAGATATTGTTTTGCCTCCTCCGGCTGGCCGATTTGTTGCAGGTGCTGTGGTGAAGCGTGCAATGATGACAGATAAGCTAGCTGTTTTTGAGTCTATATGTTGATCAGAAGATTGCCACCATGAAATTGCTAGTGCAGCATTTCAAGCTGCTGTACTGAGAGCGAAGACATTGAATAATTAATAATGGAACAGCTAGCAGTATATACATGGGAATGCTACAAATAAATTCGCATAATCGAGAAACCAAGATCTTGTATATATAGTATATATAGATCAACATTTGATTTTTTTTTTTGTTTTGTCCATGTGGATACAGAAGCATTAATGTTCGATCGGTGTGGTCGGCATTCCCGATCTCTTGTAATTGAAGAAAAAAAATTCGAAAAAAAACAGAAGAAATAATACGGTGGAGGCGTGTAGCACACATATACAATACATGCATGCATGCATCCCAGAAATATGATCATATATCGCCTGAATTCGGCACAGAATCTACAAAAGTTGCATTTCCTAATACAACAGCTAGTTACATCACATAAAAACTGTACATTGATTTTTTTGCACGGCATGCAGCAACCGTATATATACACATATATATAGTAGCACACTGGCGCTGTACATACATGACATATATAGTACATATATATGACCTTTCCTCGTGATGATCTCTCAGTGCTACGGAAGAAACAAAAAGAAAGACAGTATGTAGGAGGATAATAAAGGGAAGGTAGGGGAAAACTCTTTATTTCATCTTAATTACAAGTCTTATCCATGAATAATGGACGATCTTGATCACATTTCAGTATATGTAGCTCGAATTCCCTCCCTTCACTGCTGTTGTTTAAGCACTGCAAAACACCACAAGAATCCAACAAAAAAATGTATTAGATGCCGCCCCAAATGCACGGCCTAAAAACATGCTCTATCTCTGAAACCACCAGAAAAGAAGACTCTCATTTCCCAACCATACATATGTACCCAAATTCAGAGAGCACTTAATAAATACAGATCAGAAAATTAAACAAAATATAAAAGAAGCAGGTGGAGGGGGAAAAAAGAAGAAGAAAACTCTTACAAGGGTTCTTGGGGGCCTGGAGAGTCCTCAGCAGGAGCTGCATCGCGTCGACCTGAGCTTTGAGAGACACGGCGTAGTCTAGGGTTTCACCCAGCAGCGTGCACTCGTCCACCATCCCTCTCCCTCCCGGCACCATCTCCCTCAGCGCCCTGGCCCGCCTTGCCGCCACGACTCTCGCGACAGCGCCTGCCGCTCTGGCCGTGGCTCTGCTTTTGGGCCTTGCCCGGAGCCGTCTCCTCGAGATCATCTTCTTGCAGCCGGTGGCCACCGTCTTGCACGGCAACGACGACTCGTATTGACCCGAAAGCCGTGCAGCGACGAGGTGGTGCGCGTCGCCGTCGTCGTCGGCCAAGCTGGTGGGCCGGCGGCGGCCGTGCTGGGACGAGAGTTCCGCCGCCAGGGCTCTGCTCCAGAGCGGCGAGGCGCCCCTTGCGTTGACGAGGGAGGCGTCGGCTGCGTGCCTGACGGCATCCCTCCTCTCGTGGAGGCTCATGCCGCTCGACGACAACGCAGCACCGGCGCCGCTCTTCCTGAGCCCTAGAAGCAGGTTCTTGAGGATCGCGTGCCTGAACTTCTTGAACCCTGCGGCACTCATGCCGCCTACTGGGCTGCTGCTACTGCTCGGTGGTGAAGAAGACATGGATCGGATATGCAATTGCAAGCACGACGGCACCGGGTGGCCACCGTACCAATGGAACAAGAACGTAAGACACAGCAACTCAGAATCCGGGAGCTAATTTGCCGGATAATCACATACGAGCTACTACTAATGATGGTACTTTAATAATTGTGGATCGATCGAGTGGGAGATATTTGTTTGTGAGCTGAGCTGAGAGCTAGAGAAAGGGAAGCAAAAAAAAGAAGAAAGATAATTCAAGGTTGTTAGCGAGATCATATCGCACACACATGAGTGAGTGGGTATTGGTGTGTGTGGCAATGCGAGGATCGGAGAGCCTAGCTATATATGGTGTTCATTGGCTGGGACGGGGAGGAGGGCGGTGGCCCTAAACCGCTAAACGGCGAGGAGACAGTGCACATGCAGGCACATGGGAGAGGTCAAGGCTCACAGGTCCACAATGCCATGCCATTTGCCATCTTGCAATTGCAATGCAATATGATATAGCGTATATACGATGCGTACTAGCAAGTACCCCAGTACCTTGACGCTATTCATGCAATGTCCCCAAAAAAGATTAAGAGAGGCCCCATTGCCCACATGCCAGCATCATGTTATATATGTATATCAGAAGCTCTCTCTATTAGCCTTACGTGAACAGTACACTGTACCCGAAAGTTGACAATAGCATAGTCGTCATTTTTTCGTGGACTGCGTGCTTGTTGCATGATCTATCATTAGTGGTGTAAATGATCGATACGTACGACATATGCTAGTTCTGCTTGCGCTCTTAATTAATCAAATGAGGAGTAAGAAAAGGATTTCCAATACAAATGTATATAAGAGAAAAATAAAGTATAAATATGCTTGGAGCGAGTAATTCAAGATCCTAGTGCGAAATTGGCTTCTACCCCTCGCTCAAAATTGTAAATTGTTCTAAGCTTTATTTTAGGTACATAGTTTTTTTACTACGTATGTAGACATAACATATATCTAGGAGCACAACAAAAAGCTATGTATCTCCCAGAACAACTTACAATTTGGAATGAAGGGAGTATATTTTAGAAGCAAGATTTTATAAATTGTTAGAAAAACCCAGCTAATTAAATATGCTCCCACATTTTTTGCCCCTTGAGAAACTCATTATATTGATTTATTACCCATTGCTTATTGGAACTATTGGAGAGATGCTCCTCTAACATAGACTTCTCCGATGCTTCTTATAGTTCACATGGTTGCACGTTGTTAGCAACCTTGATACATGAATGAATGTACCAAACAGCGCCCCTTTAGCTTTACTACTAGGGATGATCGATATCCCTTCTACAGATTAGAAAGGGGTGGTTGGGCCAAGTGAATGAATATATATGGTGACGATGGGGCTGGGTATTATTAGTAGGCTATAGGTCATACTCATAGCCCTTAATTAGCGGGACAGGTAGCTTATCCCCCTATAATATGAGTGCCTTTGGTGGTGGCATGCATGTGACTGCATGCATAAATTGCTCATGTGTACGCTACTAGTTATCCTTTCTCACCATTTTCTAATGAACGAACGAGCACGGTTTATTATTCATTCACATGCATTGCTTGCTTGCTTGCTTTCCCCTATCCGCATCATCATCTATTACGCGAAGCAACTGCAGCCGAGAACTGGTAGTAGTAGTAGTAGACTAGTAGCTAGACAAAATATTGAAACCATGTGTCCATGCATGCCAAGCCCAAGCTGGAGCTGCTGATCGAGATCATCTCGGGCACAAGCTATATATAGGCACACTTCTTTGCTCCACCTCTGACTTCTGAATAATATCGGCATCACCTGGAAAATGACCGATTGCAAACTTTAATTCCAAAGGAAAATGACCAGCAAGTTGGTTTTTTTAAAAAAGAAAGAAAAATGGACCTATCAAACAAAGGCCTTGTTTAGATGGGAAAAGGTAGAAAAAGTTGTAACTGTAGCATTTCGTTTGTATTTGGCAAATATTGTCCAATCGTGACCCAATTAGGATTAAAAGATTCGTCTCGTGATTTACAACAAAACTGTGTAATTAGTTATTTTTTTCACTAACATTTAATACTCCATATATACGGGTAGAAATTGATGTGATGGAGAGAGAGTGAAAAAATTTGCAATTTTCAGTGAAACTTGCATGTAACTAAACAAGGCCAAATAAAATAAAAGGCATTATGCGCAGCGATGGATCACTTTTGAGCCTAGCGCTAGCGCAAGCGCACGTACAAGGCAGCAGTGCACAGTCACTGTACACAGTACACGCCGGGGCGCCGGGGCCAGGGCACGTACTGAAACTGAAAGCAGCAGCGAGCAGCCATCGATGGATGCCATTTACGCGGACGGGTAGGCAGCCACCAACCACCCCGGCACGCACACGCAGCACGTCGCGCCGCGGAACGAGGCCGCGCGGGCGCTCGGAACCTTCGGCGTTCTGATGCTTGCATGTGCCGTGTTCCTGTCGCGGACACAGGTCGACGCACGCATCCCTCCATCGTGCGTGCGTGCATCCAGTCGCGCGCGGCCCGCTGGCTTTACCTCGTTTTCGCTCGAAAACGACGGGTCGCGTGCGCGCAGGGGCCCCGCCGCTGCCGGCATGATCCGGAGAACATGCGGCCGCGAGGCAACAGCCAACGGCCAGCCCGGCGGGGAGGGGGTGGTGGTGGCAACTGCTCGGCAACGCCCGTGACTCCGTGAGAGGGACGCCCGGCCGTGGAGTGAGTGGTGGCGCCGCCGTTCCGGTTCCCGTCCGTCCGGGGAGAGGATGAAAGGAAGAAGTGTCTCTCTCTGCTTGTCTGGTGGTGTCTGGGCGGCACAACAGATAGATGCAGAGTTGAGAGGTCTAGTACGTACGTGTGGTAGCATTAAGCAGTTCAGTTATCACAAGCAAGTGAATGGAAGATGCTACGCAATGTGATTTATTTTCCCTGCAAAAGCAAAACTAGCTAGTTAACCACAGCATTGGGCATGGCTACATGAATGATGCAATGCAAACACAGTACTAGCACACGTACAGGCCTGGCAGCAGGGTCGTCACAGGGCGGCCGGGGCACACACGACGATGACCACGCTAGTAGCTCTATCTAGCAGCAGCCTGCATGCCTGCCTAGCACGGGACAAAAGAAGACGTGCAGGCCGGCGCAGCCGAAACAGGGAGGTCCGTGGCCGGATTGCCATTGCCCAATGCCCATGCGATGCGATGCGATGCGAGAAGGGAACAGGGACGTAGAAGCGGCGCACTGTGCACGCAGGCCGCGGCGAACCCTGACCTGGGCCACAGCAAGCTGAGTTCTGAGGATCCGTCAAGTCGCGCGATGGACGGACGGACGGACGGCCAGCTCTCACACGCGCGCGCACAGCACAGGGACATGCACACGTCGTCGGCCTGGCCTGCGCACGCACGTAGTCTAGGGTCGTAGCCGTCCCTGTCCTACTCTACTAGTGTCCTTTCACCTCAGCAGCGGCCAGCAAGCAGGATCGCGTGGTCGATGGATCCTGGTATACTACTATGGACGGACGCGCGGACCGAGCGGAGCTCCTGTCACATCCATGCATGACGAGGATTTTTTATATATTTTAATCCTTTTTTTAATTAATATTCCAATCCAAACATAACCACACCTAAAAAATATTTGCACGACATAGCCCTTTTTGTCGCGCCAACGTCCGTGGCGCGACCAAACAACGTTGTCGCGCCCACATGCGATGGCGCGCAAGATACGGCACTTTGGACGCCGTTTCCGACGTGGAAAAAACTTGTCGCGCCACATGCATTGGCGCGACAGGTACTTTTGTCGCGCCAGCGGAACGGCGCGACAAGACTGAATTTTCAAAAAATCATAACTCTTCAATACTACGTCGGATGGAGATGATTTTTATATGAAAATTGTAGCTCTCGACGAGATCTACAACTTTCTAGTTTTGAGTTTTTTCATTTGAAGCTGTTAAGATGCTCAAAAAAATTATATAAAGTTTCAGCACCAAAATAATCGCGTATTAGCGCTTGATTTTCAAAAAAAAAAAGTCATACATCTTCAATACTATGTCGGATGGAGATGATTTTTATATGAAAATTATAGCTCTCGACGAGATCTACAATTTTTTTGTTTTGAGTTTTTTCATTTGAAGCAGTTAAAATGCTCAAAAAAATTATATAAAGTTTTAGCACCAAAATAGTCGCGTATTAGTGCTTGTCACGTCATACAAATAATATCTTGTGCTAGGCGATCAACGTGTCGACGTGTACCGGAGAGCTTCGGCGCCGGCCTCCACCGCTGCTGCTCGCTGCCCCTGGGTGAGGATCTCGTAGGGACTGCTTGTGCTCGGTCGGCGCCCGCCATGCCGGACGCCGTGGGCGGCGGCGTAGACGCGGAGGATCTTGTGCCCCCCCCGTCGTGAGGGACGTGCCCGAACACGCGCCGACGACGCCTCGTTGCCGCTTCGCGCACGCCGGGATCCCGTGACGTCGCCCGTGGGCCGGGTCGAGCACGCCGACGGCGGCCGTGCCGCCCGTGCCGACGCAGGCGTAGGAGGCCGCCCGCCACGCCGGCGGCCGTTGCCTTGCTGTCCAGCAGCGCGACCGTCGCGCCCGGTCGCCACGGCTACGAGCTTGAGGTCGACGTGGGAGATCTTGGCATTGGCGGTGGCGTAGACGGCGGCGACGAAGAGCGGGTTCGCCTTTGTCGCTTGGCCGCCCACGGTGTGCAGGCGGCCGAGGAGCCTGCGTGGCGGGTGCAGCTGCCCGCCGTCGTCGGCATCCGTGGGGAGGGACGGTGCCGACGGCCCCTGTTGCTGGGCGGTGCCGCTAGCAGATATGCCGTCGAAGTTGAAGCCGAAGTTAATACTCAAGAAAATAATATAAGTTTTCAACACGAATATGCTATATTATTTCCCGAGCTTTTAACGACCTCAAATATAAAAACTCAAAACTACAAAGTAGTAGGTCTCATTGAGAGCTACAATTTTTGTATAAAAAGTATTTTCATTTAAATCCATACAAAAAATATATTATTTGTATGACGCGACAAGCGCTAATACGTGATTATTTTGGTGCTGAAATTTTATATAATTTTTTTGAGCATATTAACGGCTTCAAATGGAAAAACTCAAAACAAGAAAGTTGTAGATCTCGTCGAGTGCTACAATTTTTTCATATAAAAATCATCTCCATCCGACGTAGTATTGAAGAGTTATGATTTTTTGAAAATCAAGCGCTAATACACGATTATTTTGGTGCTGAAACTTTATATAATTTTTTTTTTTGAGCATCTTAACCACTTTAAATGAAAAAAACTCAAAACTAGAAAGTTGTAGATCTCGTCGAGAACTACAATTTTCATATAAAAATCATCTCCATCCGACGTAGTATTGAAGAGTTATGATTTTTTGAAAATTCAGTCTTGTCGCTACCGTTCCGGCGGCGCGACAAAATACTGTCGCGCCAATGCATGTGGCGCGACAAGCTTTTCCACGCCGGAAACGGGCGTTCGGCGTGCCGTATCTTGCCGCGCCAATGCATGTGGCGCGACAACGTTATTTGGTCGCGCCACGGACGTTGGCGCGACCAAAAGGGCTATGTCGTGCAAATATTTTTTGGGTGCGGTTATTTTTGAAATATTAATTAAAAAAGGATTAAAATATATAAAAATCCGCATGACGACGCCCATATCCCTGCCAGGCGCGCCCTGCGTCGTCCTCGCATTTCTTCTTCTCGCTGCATGCTTGCTGCTGCATTTTTTCAGCGTCTGCTCCGCTGGCCTTCCGAGCGAGGTCACGTTCACGTACCGGTAGGCAGTGCAATGGCGACTGGCGTGCGTGGGGTTGCCCATGCCCATGCCATTGCTAGCTGCTACGGGTAGTACGGTAGGAGCTGCAGCAGGAGGAGACTAGGAGCGATGTGAACTCTATGTGCTTCTGAACCTGCCGGCCGGTTACTTTCTCATGCAACATGTCTGAATCCATGTGAATCAGTAGCAAATAAATTCACCGCTCGTTAATGAATTTGAAATCACAGTTAAACGTCATACGCCACAGCGAATGGGATCGACGACGACATGGGTTTATGCAAACAGCAAACAAATAGGTGCACAAACCAACGACTTTTCCGCCACAATGCTTTCTGATGAACTTGTGCCAGGTACTAAGCTTGCCTGAGAGCGCTGAGCCGATCCATGCATTGGTTCTTAAGAGCACCAATGTAGCAGCATGAACGACCTGACAGCATATCTCTTGCGTGTGGTAGTAAACGAAAAATGTAGCAGCTCCAGGGCTTCTGTAGTACTGTCTACTGATGAGTAGTCTGAATTCTGAAAAGGGTGCAGCTACATGTATTTACAGGTCAGCGCACTAAAGTGTCCCATGAAGCATTGCCCATGATGTGATGTGGATGCGTTTTACCGCTGCTTAAAAATCAACTGTGACATTACATACATATGCCACAAATATTGAGAGAAAAAAAAAGAAAAAAAAGAGTCTTTTGTTCAAAGAGTATTCCCTCGTCACAAAAAGGAATGCAATTATAAAATAGTGCTAGAACAAACTTGACTACATTTATATAAAGAAAATATTCATATTTATCATATCATATACTAATTAAGGATCATTAAATTTGTCTTAAATATATTTTTATAATATATATAACTATTTAGACTCTTAAATATCGATACATTTTCACAAACTCAACTAGGCTTAAGTTATAGTTTGACTATAACCAAATGAGTTTGCGTGTCATTAAATTTGGTCTACTTTGATGTACTGGTCATAAGCTCTGTAGGATGTCAGTTTGCGTGTCCTAGCAAATTTTCTGTAGTACTCCCATCACAGCAGCACAGTATAATCCTGATCTATGAAACACCAACACATGTCGTTTCAAGAACAGATATCCAATACAGCAACAGTAGCTTTTGCTACGTGGCTGTAACATCACGTTGCAGGACAGTGGCCAGCCAATAACTCCTCTCGATCGTCAAGAGGCCAAGAACCTGCAGGCTGCGCCTGCGCAAGCCGCAAGGTGAAGAACCACACAAGACTAGGCGATGCCTCCATTGAAGCGAGACTTTGCAATTGCACCCCCTGCGGCCATTTTACTCCCCCAGCCTCTCCCTTATCACCTACCTCGATCGCGGTATAAAAAGAGCCCCTCTTCCATCCAAAACCATAGCTGCAACCAGGAGTTCAAACACCGTGTAGATTCTGAGATAGAGCCGATGGCCTTTTTCACCAACCAGTATATCGTCCTAGCTTCTCACTCATATACCACCGCACTATTCTGTTCCAGTTCATGGTGGCTGGGTGTCGTGATCAGCTCGTTTCTTCCGGCAGTGGACACATCCAGATGGCGCCACAAGAGAAGCGCTACCATGGCTGCTCGTGGCATCCACAGCGAAATCTTTAGCTAGGTTGACTGCGGTGCTATCCTGACTGAGCCTTTTCTCTTTCTTCTCTTTTCTTTCTTTTTTTTTTCTCTCCTTTCGTCTTCTCTGGTGGCGTCAAGCTTCACACTGATTGAGTAATCTCCTTTCACCGCTCAGCAGTACATGAAGTCTAACTCTACTAATGCTACCTACCTTGTTTTCTTGACCTTGCAAGGCCTTGGTCCATGGATCTCGCGCCACTCTCTCTGCCACGCTCCTCTCCAACCACTGCTCTTGCTTCCACGGCTTCTTGCTTAGCCGCTCCTCTATTGCCCCCTCTATCCCTCCTGAGCTATCTCAGTTGTAATGGTTCTCTCTTATGTAATATTTATGTATATTAATTAGCTGAGAAATGTACCACAATCATATGCAGGAGACTAAAGCATCTGTGCCCTGCATTTGTAGTTGTTCTGCAAAACACTGTGACGTGCCTTTTGTGTTCATGAAGCAGTGTGATAGTTTTCACTTTTCTTGTTAGTAGTATCACTTGTCATGTTACTCTCTGTTTCAGCTACAAATGGTGACTTGGCGAGGATGTGGAGTATTTTCAGTTAGCTTTATATGTAGCTCAGACTAGTACTAGTAGCATGCTAGCTTTACCGAGCATTTTCCAGATATAAGTTCGTTTAGCTTGAACTGCAATGGCCTGTAGTATATGGAGACTACGCAGAACTAAATTTATTCCTCATACATAAACCATGCAATACGGTTCTGCTTTGACACGAACCTACGGCTTCCTAGTCACCCACGACGATTCTCCGGCAGGGTCTTCCGGCGACGCCGCCGGGGCTTGCTCATCTATGTAGCGCGGCAAGTCCAGTCCCCCGTGGTGCCCGCCGGAGTGTGGAGGCGGCGGCGACGCGTAGATTATCGGGCCGTCCCAAATCTTGTGGCGCGCCTCCAACACTGTGGACGACAGCATCAGCGGCAGCAGCAGGAGCAGCAGTGCTGCCGTGGCGTTCTGGTGCCCGAGCGACGCCATTCTTGTTGCCAGGAATGGTATTATGCTAGCGAGCCTGATCGAGCTTCGTCGATGTTTTGGGACGGCTATATACAGCGTGAACTCGCTACTCCTGGATGTCATGTGATTGTTTTGGAAAGCAGTGCATAACTTTTAGCATGAATCGATGTGAGTCGCCTAAACAAGGTATCATTTAGTTTTTGCTCTTACAGATCTGTTAATGCATACTGTCTTGCTCTTGCAGCAGGTCGATCTATTTTAGAGCGAATTTAAAGTCCTTCTAAACTTTAGAGGACGATCCATTTTTTTTTCCGAAATCGCGCGCTGCGCGTGCTTCATTAAGGGAGAGGACGATCCATTTTGGAATGAATTTAGTACGCTTCTTCTATACTACCGATGACCATGCACATCTTCAGTTGACTTCGGACTACTGTAGAAAAAACTGCAGCCGAGCATAGCCATCATTCTTTAGATGGCTCATTAGGTAAGTACTGTCCTTGGATTTCATTTGTTCTCTGTACATGGTCCTGATGGATACTAGGAAAATAGCGCAGCCGGCCAGTTGTCAGCATAACACGTTTGAAGCCTGAAGCCTGGCTTTTTCTGCAACTAATATGCTACTACACTTGCTTCTGAGCTGCGGTACCACGAAATTCTCCGAGGAGGCACAGGTTTCTTTTCGTCGTACTGAATTTATTCAGTGTTCCGCATAAGTAGCTAATCAGTACGCGAAACCATTCCATTTTTCAACTTAAATCCTTGAAATAGAACTGTTTTTTTTGCCCCAATATATGCAAAATTTGATCCATCCGTGAGTCATCGTCACCCCCACACGAATACACTGATACACATCCATTCTCACTTTTCTTACAACACCATACATCAAATCTTTAGCTAGGTTGATTGCAGTTCAGTGTTCCGCATAAGTAGCTAATCAGTACGTGAAATCATTCCATTTTTCAACTTAAATCCTTGAAATAGAGCTGTTTTTTTTTGCCCCATTATGCAAAATTTGATCCATCCGTGAGTCATCGTCACCCCCACACGAATACACTGATACACATCCATTCTCACTTTTCTTACAACACCAAACTGTTAGAATTGATCTCTCTCCCTAATTGGACCCAACGGCCCATTAGGGACCTTGACTCGCTCCCTGATCGGGAGAGCCCAACCCACCTATGGGGTTGGAGGGCCCCTGTCACGTGCGGTGTATATAAATAGAGGTGGGGGGCTAGGGTGCGCAGTACGAGGTTCACCGCCGCCACTGCTCCTACCGACAAACCCTAAGCCTACTCCGATCAGAGGAACCGCACAAGTGACGGGAAGCCTTCCTCCACCGCCACTACGTCCTCCTCACGGCCGCCACTCCGTCCTTGCCAATGTTTCACCGGAGGACGTTGAACGACGAACATGGCGGACTCCAGCTCCTCTGCGCCCAAGTCCAATGGTCGCTACTCATCCCTAATCTCCTTTACTTTCATGTACTGCTAGATTATCTGCTTAGACTATGTATTAGGTTATGCAAACTGTCACTCTATTCTTGCATTAGTGTTTGACCCAACTAATCTGCTGATTAGTGATCCTAATTAGTTTATACATGTGGCAGAACCTTCTAAATTATATGGCCCACAAGTACATGACATTGTCCCTAAGACCTCTGTCAGCTATGCTTGTACACCACATAACCTAGAATGTTCCGTCGGGTGAACCCCGATAAACCACACTTCCTCCAGGATCGATACTTACAGAGACATCACAAGATTACAACAGCTTTTATACAAAATACCAGAGTAGCGGAAGACTGACAATAACTTAATTTACAAAACCTTTGTAAAACTTATACAAACCGTAGTAGCATTATTACAAGACAAATGGAAGTATCATTATATAACTTTATTACAAACCACTTAACAAAAGTGCCTTGCCCAAAGGCCACACAACCTATTCCTCATCCGATCCTTCTTCGATAACCGTCATGCAACAAGGGCCATAACACACTTGTTCACACGGTTCACCTGCAACGGGGATTTAACAAACCCTGAGTACAAAAGTACTCCGCAAGACTTACCCGACCAAAAATTGGGGAGAAGACTCAGGAATGCTGGCTAATGGGAATCAAGGGGAGGCTTTAGCAAGAATCAAAGACACATTTGCCAAAAGCAACCAAAGTTGATCCTTACTTTTCATATTGCTTACCCTACTCTATAACAAACACTTATCATCCAAGTAACAATTTCAAAACTTTCCAGTCTCAACAACTTTCATCATTACTACGATGCCGGGTCTCGGATCAAGTCTCCCATATCGTGGAGCACCGACGATTCGAATCGCTTTATATACCCAGCTGGGGCTTCCTAGCCACATGATATATGCAGGACCAAACATCTTACATACATCAACTCACACTTGCATTTCTCTCTGCCAGAACGGGTCCTAGCCATGAGAGCACAGTACACCATCTCCCTACGCCGTCAGTCTGACCGTCGACGGTGCGCTCGTAGTGTGGGTACACGCTACTTTCCGTCCCGGTTGTCCGTTCTCGCATGAATCATACAAGGGAGCTTACCACCATTAGCATGCGACTAGTACTATCCAATAACCTCATGATCCTAGGGCCAAACAACGGACGGTCCTTAACCGACACAAGTGGACGACACTACACCAGGGCACTAGCCCATCCTAATGCAAGTCACTCCACCGGCGTCTCGATTTACTCAGCATGTTCTTGTGCATACCCATGACCCGGCCAAGGTGAAGGATAGGCGACAAGCAACATCAAGTTTTGAATACTTTCTCAGAGATGATATTGTTATCAACTTTTAAAACATTTCACAAAAGCCTATGCTAGTAGCAGGACTAAGCAGGTACTAAACATTTTCGAAATCAAAACAGGTATCCAGGATAGTATCACAAGGTACAATAAATGCATCAAATAGGATATCACACAACTCCTACACTTAATGCATCATATCATCCACATAAAATCATAAAGACTTTCGAAATTCAAGGCAGGGTTTTAATGCATCCGGGGCTTGCCTTGAGGCTCGATGAAGTGAGGTTCGGGGATGGCACTGCCGAGATCCGGACCAACCTCTTCGCACTGGACACCTTCTTCAGAAACGGGAGTCGAATCTACTCCCTCTTCGGACGGCACAACTACACGATTGAAATGCATGATTACAATGTAGTAATAAAGACATGCGATAATGATGCAACGACAACTAGTCTATCTTGAGTACAACTTTCCTTCACGGTAACGTTGCATTACGGAAGTATAGCTAGCGTCGACGACGACGGACTAACGATACGCAATCAACATGAAATGCCGAAGGTCATTAGGGTTAATGACCTAGGGTCATCACTCAATCTCAAAATCAAGCAACCCTAATAGTGATTAAGATTAATTACTAATTTATTAACCATTTTTACAGTTGTTGAAAGCCACTAATTGACTTGCTAATAAGAGATTAATTAAACCCTAATTAACCAAAGAATTAATTAATTAAACATTAATTAACTAAGGTATTAATTAAGCATAATACAAAAATTAATCAAAACAGGATCAAACTTCATAATTAAGATCATCATCATCTAATTAGCACACAAAACAAGATTCATGATTTTAGGACTTATATTTTAATTATTAAAAATCATGGAAGGGACATTTATTAATTAAAAGAGCAATTTTAACTATAGCTAAAACTTACTGAAAATCCCAAGTTAGTATTTTCCTTGACAGAACATATTACAAGGAGCACACACATATTTTTCTCATATTTTTAACTGCCCAAATAAAATTATAGCAAAAAAGATGAAAACTGCTTTTGGAAAGTAAAAAGGAAAAAGAAAAAGCATTTCTCTTCTCCCCGAGACTTACTTGGCGGCCCAAATGGCCCGCACGGCCCACGCCGGCCCCGGCTGTCAGCCCTCTCTCCTTCCTCCCCTTCTTCCTCCTCTTTCTCTCTGTCCGAACGACGGCGGCGACACACGGCGCCGACGGCGACACTTCCGACGAAACCGATCACACAAACGGACTCCCCATACCGAGGCGAACTCGACGAGCTATTACACGGCTACTAGCCATCACCGGAGCGCCAGCGCGGCAGCGGCGGCCCGACTCGACACGACGACAAGCGGCGGCGCAACGTCGTTCCCGCGACTAGGGACCTTGAAGGATCCAACCAACACCCGGGGCACACTCAGAGGCTCACCAAGGCTTCAAAACAACTGCGAGGTGGGGTTGGGGATGGGCAGAGGACGCTTGACGGCAGCGGCAGTGGCGGTGCGAGCTCGACGGCGAAGCGATGTTCCGGCGCGTCGAGACCTTGGCTGCGATAACAAGGAGGTCGACCACGATCAGTGAGCCAAAGCGAAACTAACAAGACCATTAGTTGAGCTTGAGGCGCTTCGGAAGGGCTCGGCGAGGAGCGGAAGCTCACGGCGGTGACGCTTTGGCCGGAGGGAAGGAAGACGACGGCGCAGGGGCGATGCAGACGGTCTCACGGCGCGATTATCGGCTCAAGGCGTGCGCAGGGGAACAGCGGAGCTGTGTGCAAGCTATTGGAGATGGTGGCGGTGTGTGGAGCGTGAATTTGACAGAAGAAGCGACGGCGGCCGGCGGTGACAGTGGGGAGGGAAAAGAGGAATTGGCGGCCGGCGCAGGGCTTTTATAGGGCAAAGAGGTGCTCGACGGGTGGAGGGAGAATTCACGACGGCGTTGAGCTGGTTGGCGCCAGCGTGAAGCCCGGAACGCGCGAGAACGGCCACGGCGACGGCGATCACCGCCCGGCATGGGCAGCCGGGCGAGCCGGCATGCCCCCCCTCAGGCAACACCGTAGCGGGGACACCTTTTCTTTTCTTTTTTTTCAAATTACTTTTAAAACTTGAACTGTACACAAAAATATCCCAAAATACAGATTGCTCAAAATTTTGTGCTCTACAACTTTCATTAAAGGAGTTTGGTCAGATTCAAACTGGTTTTTGAATTTGAATTTTAAATTTGAAAAGAGAGTAAAACCCTAACTTTGAAGGAATTCAAAATTACTTTTAAATTTTGAATAAAAGATGAAAATCTACAAAAATAAAAGTTGTTATATTTTTCAAGATCTACAACTTTTGTTTAGAAAGTTTTTCATGAAACCAAATAGATTTTGAATTGGAGTTTAAAATGCAAAAGGGGACAATTCCTAATTTGGAGAACTTTTGAAATTACTTTAAATTTTATTCAAAAACTTGAAAAACTTTATATACCAAAGTTGTAGAGCTCCAAGAGATATACAAACTGTATTTGGAGTTTTTCCTAATTTTGAATATTTTGAGATGAAATTGGAAAAAAGGGCAAAAGACTTTTGAATTTCAGCTTTTGAAAAGGATTTTCAAATTGAATCTTTGGGCAATTAATTAATAATGTTGTGGTACTTTTTAAACCCAACCAATGGCATACTTTCAAAGTACAAAGTTCATACTTTGAAATGGTGCCAAAGTTTGGTAACTTTTATTAACAAAATTGATTATGGTTAGCTCCTCAAAATTGAAAGTGAAATTCAATTTCCCACACTTAGCCACTTGAGCTAGGGTTTGGGATTTGAATTTCAAATTCAAAATTGATTCTTTCTTGCACCTTATTTGACTTGTAAAACATGTTTGATGTGTGAGTCAAGGTTAGCCAAACACTTGCAAACATCAAGGTTGATTTTAATTGGTTACTTTTATAAACAAAAGTAAACTTGTGAGTGGAATTTAAATGGTAAACACATACACATGTGATATAAAAAAGAGCTCAAACAACCCTAGAATTAAATAAACTCATTTTAGTTGTATTCATTAGAGTTCTCTAATGATAAATGCTTATGCAATGATGATGATGACATGGCAGGTTTAGGTTAACGTAACACCAGAGGTGTTACAATACAATCCAACAATGGTATCAGAGGCCTAACTAGATCAGTGGATTTAGATCGGGTCAGCAATTAGAGAGAAAAGAGAAATCGAATCAGATTAGAACACTAAGAACCCTAACCCTAGGGTCCGCCGCCGAGCCACATGCCCGAGAGCATCGTCCCTGCTACTCAAAGAATTAGAAGAAGGGGAGTTTCAAAGGTGCTCAATCCCTAACCCTAACCCGCTACTGTAAGAAGAAGGAGAAGATCCTAAATCCTAAGTCAAGAAACCGGTCGAATGGGGGGAGAGAACTCACCTCACCGGAGCTCAGACCGCGCCGGCCGGTAAGACATGCCGCGGGTGAGCTTTTTTCGCCGCCCGGCTTAGTAGAGAACCGGGCGCAGGTGCCAGCTGCACCGCCTGTGGAAGCCGCTCGACGGCGGCGTGCTCAGCCAAGGGCGAGCACGCCCGCCGGCGAGGGGTTTCACTGGCGGCTCCACCGCGTTTTTGCCGTCCGCCGCCGCCCTCAAGCTCATGGGCGGCGCCGCGCCAAGAAAGAGAAAGGGAAGGGAAGAATGAGCTAGGGTTTCTTAGGGCACGCCCGGCCGCCTCCCGTTTTGATCCTCCGAAATTGATGGACAGCCGTCCGATTGAAATGGATGGCCGAGATCGGCTCCCATCTAAGCAGGCCGGCGGGTCACTTGGCCCATAGCCGCTTTCCGGCCCAGCCCACGTTGCGGCCCGGGCGCGGGGAGGCAAGTGTGGGCTGCAAAGAAAGCAGCGTCGGGCCGCTATGCGGCAGCCAGGGGCCCTTAGTGGCTGTGTTTTTTCCTTTTACTGTTTTGGCCCATAGAAATCAGAAACTTTTTTTTTTCCTTTTCCGAAATGATAAAATAAGTTTTAATGAGTTTTGAGTTTCAATTTTGGTTAAATTTTGCACCAACGTGTAAATTTTATCATAGATTCTATTAGATATATTTCTGGAATTACAATTACTGTGTTTTAGTTCCGAATATGGTTTTAATTCTCCAAAAATAATTAGAATAAGAATTTAGATGATTTAGCTTTAAATTTCTGTTAAAACTTTGATCCAACGTAATAAATTTTTTTCAGAGACAAATATTAGATATATTTCTGGAAATTATAATTAGAATATTTTAGTCACGTTTTCCGCTGCTCGAGAATTGATGGTTCTTTAATTAAATTCAAACCAACGGGCGAATTTAATTTTAGGGCAATTTTAAGATTTAGAAAATTTTATAATATTGTTATCTTCCGACCAACGTTGATGATATCAATATTGTAATTATTAGCCAATAAATTAATCTGCATAGTATTTAATTAGTTTTACGCTTAATTCTCATTAAAAATTTGAAACCAACGGGATAAATTTTTCGAGAGAGAAAGAGATTAAAAGATGCCTCTGAAAATTAGTATAAGATTATTTAATCATGTTTTCCACTTTGCTAAGATATTAGTAGTCTCTCTAACTAAATTTGAACCAACGGGAGAATTTAGTTAGAAGAGCAGAAACAAATTATAAAATTTAGAAATGCCTCCAAAAATTAGTATAAGACTATATTAGTTGTCTCTCCAAATTAAATTCGAACCAACGGAAAAATTTAATTAGAAGAGCAATTATTCAGTTTTAGAAAATTTTATAATATTGTTATCTTTTGACCAAGGTTGATGATATCAATATTATAATTGTTTAGTACATAAGAGAATATGCATTATTTCTATTTTCTACCCAACGGTGACATAGAAATTAATGTACAAAGGGATTGTATGTATTAATACTGACCAATGGTGTTTTAATACATACAATTTTATGTTAAGATATCAGTTTTTCTTAAGTTATCTCACCAACTTTGCTTGTGCATTTTAGATTTATTGAAGGAATTATGCACTAAGAAATACTCCCTCCATCCATTTATCGGAGTCATCTTACCAAAAAAATATTTCTCCAAGAGTCGGAGTCATCTAAACTAGGGACCACAGTTTTCACATCTTTCCAGGCGCATGCAGCTTCTCTCATTGGCCTAATTAATACAACCATCTGCATGCGGCTCCTCTCACTGGTGGAATTAATGCAAGTGTCTGTATGTGTCACCTCTTCTTGGTCACTGTGCATGACCCTAAGATGACTCCGATAAATGGATGGAGGGAGTACACTGGTGGTGGTATTAGAGAGCACATACTGAGCATGACAACCTTGGCAGATGAGCTCACGTCAATGCATATGGTTCTTTAGGAATCATTTGTCATTTAGGCGATCTTAACTCCTTTGCCAAGGGAGTTTGAGACCTTTGTCATCACCTGCAACATAATGACAGGTGTGGGGTCCATAGAAAGGCTCATTTACATGTGTGTGCAGGAGGAAGAAAGACTTAAGGCATCACGGAGGCACTAAATAATTAGCAAAGGATGGGAATCCATATGAGTACAAATAGAGCTTTTTTCAGAGTTATCTTAGAATTATTAGGTGTTTCATTTTACTTAGGCTATCCAATGTACTTCATATTTCCTATTTGCTAGAAATCTAGGAAGCTTTTCTCGCTTAGATGATGATTAAGTCGATTGCTACTTTGAGATGGCAAATGTAAGAAACTATTTTATAATTAGTATGTTGGTCTTGCTTTCCGCTTAATCCATTATCAGTTTTGAGATTATGAATGACTGTACCCAATGAGAATGAGAAAGATTCCTCGTTTATAAATATTTATAGAAAGCATAAGAATGTTCAATTTGACTCTTCAAAATTGTGGCATTGCAGATTAAGCCACATTTCGAGGGGAAGAATAGATTGATTGGTCAAAGATGAAATTTTTCCGCCATTAGAACTCTTAGAATTAGATCAATGTGTTGATGTGTTGATTAGAATTAGATCAATGTGTTGATCACTCTCAGAATTAGATCAATGTGTTGATTAAAGTGCATTAAGACAATCAGAAGCATAGAGATTAGAAAATCAGCACAATAAGAAGGTTGAAATAGTAAGATCAGACCATGGTAGGGAATACTGTGGGAAACATACCCCGTATAGCCCAGTTCCTACAGGAAAATGGCATAGTTGCCCAGTATTCCATGCCAGGAAAGCTTCAGTCAAACGGAGTAGCTGAAATAAGAAACCGTAACTTAAAGAATATGATAAGCTACTCTACCTTACTGATAAGCTTGTGGATGGAGGTGTTTAAACCGCTATTCACATTCTTAATCGAGTACCAATAAGTCGGTGCCTAAAAACACTGTATAAGTTATGGACAGACGAAGTACCCTCACTTAAGCATTTAAAAGTGTGAGATTGTCCAGCTAAGGCTAAAGTTCTTTAACCCAAATTTAGGAAAATTAGAACCTGAGACAATCAGTTGCCATTCTATGGTTACCCAGAAAGATCGAAGGATTACTACCTTTTATTGCCCTAACAGGCATACAAAGTTTGTAGAAATAAGACATATTAAGATCTTAGAATATCTTGTGATCGGGGGGAGCAAGGTAGCACAAAAAGATCGGTTTAGAGGAGAAACGGGTCTTCAAGCCCATACTCCAACATTCTAAGAACCATACTTTATGCTACTCGTTCTTTGCTACACAAAACGGTGTGAGACACCACAAGATGTCGGCACACATTGTTAGTCCTTCCTTGCCGACAATAAATAAGAATTTGGAACCTGTCCTTCAGGAACCATTAGAACCATAAGTCGAGCATGAGAAGAACAACACTAGCCCCATATGGCGCCAAACAATAGGAACATTAGAAGATCACAAAGAGTTAGAAGATTAGCTAAATTTAGACAATTAAGAGGTTTTATGAAACCAAAGAGTATCATATCGAGGTTGATCCCATCACATATGAACAAGCCATGAGAAGCAATTATTTAGAAGTTATAAGGAATGAGATAAAATTCAGAATTGCAACAATGTTTGGGACTTAGTGGATATTCCTAAAGGAGCCAAGACAGTAGGCTGTAATGAGTCTATAAAACAACACCGGTGACTCCCAAAGGAAAGTTAAGAAAATATAATATGCGACTCATGGCAAAAGTCTTTAAGCAATGAGACTCCCAATCTCATATAATGATACTTTTAGAATTATAGTGGCGCTAGTAGCACAATAAGACTTAGAGTCATGTGGCACAACCGAAAGGTTTTGTTGTGAAAAGAAAAGAAGATATGGGATGTCGCCTAAAGAAGTCTACTTATGAATTAGAATAAGTTTAAGACAGTGATATTAGTGATTTCATAATACAATTAGAGATTTTGGGTTTTAAGGCAAATGTAGAGGACAGTTGCGTTTACGCAAAGTTTAAGAGTGCTAAGTTCATCTTCTTAGTTCTATATGTAGATGATATTTTGCTAGCAAGCAAGGATGTCAGTCTACTAATGGAAACTAAGAAGTTCTTGTCCTCACATTTTGACATAAAAGATTTTGGTGAAGTCTCTTTTGTTCTGGGATTGAGATTCATCGTGATAGAAATAGAAGGGGTATTAGGCTGTCATAGAAAGCATACATATAGAGAAATATAGTATGCGTAAGTGCGCGTCTATCACCGCACCCATTGTCAAGGGCGATAAGTATGGGGAACATCAATGTCCCAAGAATCAGATCGAGCTCGAGCAAATGAGATCAGTACTTCAGCTGTCAGAAGTTTTAATATGCTCAAATTTGTACTCGCCCTGACCTAGTTTTGATTACCGGGTTACTTGGCGTAAAACCGTAAGAATTCAGATGTAGAACACTGGAAGTTAGTTAAGATAGTTCTGCATTATTTTGCAGGGCATAAAAGGGTTCATGATAAGTTATAGTAAGACCAATTCAGATTATGCGGGGATGAATAAGAATCCACATCAGGTAACATATTTACCCTCGCAAGTGGAGCTATGTCGTGGAAAAGCTCCAAACCAACCCTCGTCACATCATCAAGGATGTGCACTGAGTTTGTAGAATATTATGAGGTCTAAGGGCAGGTGAACTGACTTAAAAGTTCTTACCCGGATTAAGAGTGGTAGACAGCATCGAGAAAACCACTTAAGTTTATAATGCGATAACACACTCACAACAATATGTCAAGTGGTGCTGCCAAACACATTGACGCCAAGTAGTATGTTGTGAAGAATAAAGTTCGGGATCATATCATAAGTCTTGAGCATATAAGGATAAGACAATATATATTAGCGGATCCGCTCACAAATGGCTTACCACCCAACGTGTTTTAGAAAACACGTGGCTAGCATGGGGTTAAGGGAAAGCCAATGATTCCTGAACACTTAGGGCCCTTTTAGTTAGAACTCTGTTTCGAATTAGAGTGATGCACTGTAGCCGTCAAATCTAATGGAAATTTTTCTGTGACGATGAAACGCGCTCAACGCATTTCTTTATAATGAGATGGAGCTAAGTACTAAGAATTTAAGTTAAGTGTTTAAGTTAAGATTAAGATAAGCTATTAGAAGAGATCAAGGGGGAGAATGTTAGAATTGATCTCTCTCCCTAATTGGACCCAACGGCCCATTAGGGACCTTGACTCGCTCCCTGATCGGGGGAGCTCAACCCACCTATGGGGTTGGAGGGCCCCTGTCACGTGCGGTGTATAAATAGAGGTGGGGGGCTAGGGTGCGCAGTACGAGGTTCACCGCCGCCACTGCTCCTACCGACAAACCCTAAGCCTACTCCGATCAGAGGAACCGCACAAGTGACGGGAAGCCTTCCTCCACCGCCACTACGTCCTCCTCACGGCCGCCACTCCGTCCTCGCCAATGTTTCACCGGAGGACGTTGAGCGACGAACATGGCGGACTCTAGCTCCTCTGCGCCCAAGTCCAATGGTCGCTACTCATCCCTAATCTCCTTTACTTTCATGTACTGCTAGATTATCTGCTTAGACTATGTATTAGGTTATGCAAACTGTCACTCTATTCTTGCATTAGTGTTTGACCCGACTAATCTGCTGATTAGTGATCCTAATTAGTTTATACAATCCAACACATACATCAAATCTTTAGCTAGGTTGATTGCGGTGCTATCTTAACTGAACTTTTTCTATTCTTTCTATTTTTCCCCTCCTTTCGTCCTCTCTAGTGGCGCCAAGCTTCAGACTGTGAGTGATCTCCTTTCACCGCTCAACAGTATATGAAGTCTTAACTCAATTGATGCGACGTGCCATGTTTTCTTGACCTTGCAAGGCCTTGGTCCATAGATCTCGCGCCACTTTCTCTGCCATGCTCCTCTCCGACCATTATTCTTGCTTCCACGGCTTCCTGCTTAGCTGTTATTCTATTATTCCCTCTATCCCTCATGAGCTGATCTCTCACTTGGAAATGGTTGTCTCTCTTATTACTATGTATGCATATTAATTAGCTGAGCAAAGTACCACTCATATGGTGGAGACAAAGCATCTGTATGCCTTTATATGCAGTTTTTTTAAGGAAACTACAGAGGGGGGAGAGGTTCCCCGCCTGGCAATATATTGAGAATCAGCAAGGAGTTTTTAGTACAGGATTGCATCAGGGATCATGCAGAGGTAGATCCATAATACAAGATCGAAAAAAGAAAACGCCATTGTCTTAGCCCGGTTGGCATGTGTAGCTGAAAGCCTGAAACATAGAGTAACATGATAAGTGAACAAGAAAACTAGGGGCCTGATTGGTTGGTTGACAAAATTTGCCACGCCAAAGATTTGGTAAGCCATAATTTTGGCTAGTAATTGGTTGGGAGCCAAAATTTGCCAACTACTCACATTTGGCTTGCCAAATCCTTGGTGTGGCAAATTTTGGATGCCAGGTCCTAGCACTGCTTCATGAACACAAAAGGCACGCCACAGTGTTTACAGAACAACTACATATGCTCTTGTATGGAGATTATGCAAAACTAAATTTCTTCCTCATACATAATAGTATGGTGCTGCTTTAATTTCATCCGAGCCTAATCCTATATGGCTTATCCAGCAAGCTGTAAAATTGCAAAATGTTTGTAAACATCGCGCTGTTTGAGAGCCAAAGCAAGTAATATATCATCAGGTGGGGGATTCTCTCCCCTACCATCGAATTATCAAAAAAAAAATGTTCTATTGCTTCCTAGGCGCCCACGACAGGTCGCCGCCAGGGCCTTCCGGCGACGCCGCCGGGGCCTGCTCGTCTATGTAGGGCAAGTCCAGGCCAGGCCCGTGGTGGTGCCCGGAGCATGGAGGCGGCGGCGAGGCGTCAATTATCGGGCCGTAATAATCAATCCGCGCCTGTGGAGGCGGCGGCGAGGCGTCCATTATCGGGCCGTAATAATCAATCTTGTAGCGCGCCTCCGACACCGTGGACGACAGCAGGAGCGGCAGCAGCAGGAGCAGTGTCGCCACCGTCGCGTTCTTGTGGCCGGCGGCTGACGCCATTGTTGTTGCTAGGAATGGTGTTATGCACTTATGCTAGCTAGCCTGATCAGGCTTCGTTGTTGTTTTGTGACGCCGTTCTGGTATGCGGGACGGCTATTATATAAGACAGCGTGAACTCGCTAGTCATTAGCTGTCTGCTGGATGTGATGTAACCATTTGGAAGGTGGTCATTCAGTTTTTGCACTTGAAGAGCTGCTAAAACATAGTACTGCCTTGCAGCAGGATGGTCCTTCTCCAGCGAATTTAGTGCGCTTTGAGGATGATCTATTTTAGAGCAAATTTAGTGTGCTTCTATACTTTAACGGTCTATTTTGGAGCGAATTTAGTGCCCTTCTATACTTTTAGCAAATTTAGTGTGCTTCTATCCATTTTAGAGCGAATTTAGTATGCTTATGATCCATTCTAGAGCGAAATTAGTGTGCCTCTATACTTAGAATGATATATTTTAGAGCGAATCTAGTGCTCTTCTATACTTTGAAATGATACATTTTGGAGTGAAATTTGTGTGCTTACTTTAGAGGACAATCTATTTTAGAGTAAATTTAGTACACTTCTAACGTATTTTAGAGCAAATTTAGTGCGCTTCTTTACTTTAGAGGACGATCCATGTCATCTATGGATCATACACATGAATCTTCAGGTGACTTCGGACTACTGGAATACTGGACCACCTACAGCTGCTTGGCACCTACTGGAAAAAATCACAGCCATTGACAGCCCTGATGGATACGGTCCTTCGAATTCATTTGTTCGCTATAGAGCCTGATGAAGCCTTGCTTTTTCTATAACGGAATACATATGAAAGTGTGCTAGGAAAATACCGCAGCCCAGTTGACAGTATTAATAACACGGTTGAAGCCTGAAGCCTTGCTTTTTCTGCAACTAATATGCTGCTACTACACTTGCTTCTAAGCTGCGGTAACACGGAATTCTCCGAGGCGGCACAGGTTTTCATTGTGATGAATTTATTCAGTTTTATGCAACAAAACCATTCCATTTTCCAACTTAAATCCTTTAAAATAGAACTGTTTTGGCCCCAATATACGCAAAATTTGATCCATATCCGTGAGTCATCGTCACCCCCACAGGGATACACTGATACACATCCATTCTCAGTTTTCCTACAACACCCTACACGAATGCTCACGGCTAGAGCTAAACTTAAATGAAAAACAAATGTTACACACTACCACAACCATCACACAAAGAGTCCACAACCCCACTACTGGTGGGTTGCTTACTCTTCATCGTTACCCTCTTCCTTGGTAAGCTTGATCATGTCATCAATCCTCAGGATAGTAATAGCAGCCTCCGTGGCAAACTGCAACAGGATCGAAAAAGATGATGGGATAGAACTCAGACATCACAAACATGACGAGAAGTCGAGAATGAAACAAGAGGCCCAACCTGAATAATCTTCACTTTGCTCATCGATGGCTCTATCACACCATACTCAAGGTTGTTGCGAATGATACCTTTAGAGAGGTCCAGACCCATACTGCACAGCAAGCAAGTAAACTTAATGGGCATCACAGCAAACGTAGCTGAAGTAAATCACACCTAGAACCATCTAGGCATAGTCGCAGTGGCAAAAAGTTTAGCATGTTGCAGGTAATTATTAATACAATTATACAAAGCTCAATGTAAGGATCTACAGTGGGCTTAGCACAGCGCAAGATAGTGAGATGATATTGTTTAGCCACACAAACATTGAGCCAGTACAATTCTTGTCCTGATGGCAGGCTAAGTGGTACGTAATAGCATACCTATAAAACTTTCCAAGGAAATAGATAGAAATATGCATCCATAGAACTACAGAAATGAAAAACAAGAACAAGGGCTCAACCAAATAACTGAAAGCATTTATATCATTAGTTCATTACCTTGAATAATGTTGCTTATCGGCCTTTGTTTGAGCAGTATGATGATAAGCCCTAAGCTTTGCTACTAGCTCAGTTGCATCTTTTGCAGCATTAACGGAAAGTACCTGTTGGAGCAAGGTCAGGTCATTACTGTGCTATGTTGATTGGTGAAAGAGGAAATATAAGTAAAATAGAGCAATCAAAACCTTTGGTATGATTAACAAGGACTCAGCAAATTCAGCAATTGCTAATTGTTCCCGAGAACCCAGGGTCGTTGCGAGGTTCTCCAGGTAAACTGACAGCGCAGCTTCAACTGCACCACCACCAGCAACAACCTACATAGCCAATACAAAACATGCTGAAGACACTCGCTCGTATCAATAGTACTAACAATCAGTATTTGTCCACTCATAAATAAAAGAAAATCCAAATTGTATTTTGAACTGTAAGGTTGCTCCAGGCATGTTAAGTCCTCAACGCACAAGTCACAGAAAAACAGTGAAAGATGTCACTAAGCATTCACTTGTTCAGCCGCAGGTAACCAACACATAAAAGAACAGAAACAAAATGATTTACCATATTTGATTCCAGGGTTCTCTTCACGATGCACAGAGCATCATGCAAGGATCGGTCAATCTCATCAAGCATGAAGTCATTTGCACCTCTAAGTATTATAGAGACCTGCACAATAGAAAATTAAGTACTATGCAGTTACCTTGAAATTAAATTTGTTCCTCTTATGGTAAACTTGCTTAAAGTGGGTATGGAAAAAGTACAAACCGCGCTGGTGTTCTTTGTGCCTTTCACCAGAATAACATCATCATCAGCAATTCTTTCCTCCACAACTTCATCAGCATGTCCAAGGAATGATGAATCAAATGTTTCTTCACCTTCCATGTCTGCAAATGTACTCACCTGAAAGGTTCAATTGTTAAGCCACCTACAATCCTAATAACGGTTTCTGATGTACTAACAAACAATTTCTATGAAACATCAGAGACTCTGTTTACCCCTTTTTATACTATTTAAGTATATATTAAGCAATTTTTTACTTTAGTTTAAACTATAATCTTGACCTTAGAATGCTAACAGGACTGGTGTTCGATTTTGCATTTTGATTTAATTAATAAGTAGAAGTCAGTTACCATAGTTGCACCAGTGGCTTTGGCAACATGGCGTAAATCTTCCTTGCGCACACGCCTTACTGCAATAGCTCCAGCCTCAACAAAGTACTGAAATATGTTCCATGACACAATAACAAAGTGGTTCAGTAACAGTCATCAGGATGAGATGTCTGTACAAATATTAGCATGAAAAGATCAAAAGCTCCTAATAGATGTTAAAATGACATCATCAGAATCAATTTAAATCATGGAAGAGAAGCTTCAGTTTGAGATCTCAAAAGTCACATGAACCACATCAGAGCAGGTAGACAAAAATATGGTAGTCACAGCTCTGGTAAGTTTTTCAAGAATAAATTAAATGAAACATACTACATGAAGATTCATTCAAAAGGACAATGCATGGGGCAACCAAAATTATACTAGTAAGAAAGAAAATGTGCTATTCTCTTGCAAAGTTAACCAGAGCAACTAAAATGATTTGGTGCTAGACAACAATAATAGGAAATACAACAGAATCACTATCTGCCTGAATGATGAAAAACATACCTTCAAGGACATATCATCAATTCCCTTAGTGGTCAACACAACATTAGCTCCAGACTTGAGAATTTTCTCAATTCGCTCCTTTGTGATGTCTGATTCTCTGATAAAAAGAGCAAGTAATAGAGATCACAATTTGAGAAATCAAAATTGAATGAATCAATGAATTTGATCCTAAAAAAAAGATGGAGAGATCTGAAACAAGTAACATGCAAGAAGGTATAGAAATTGTGTGTTTACAGTGCTGATTCTACCAGAAACAGGCAAACAAATTCTAAAACATCAGAACACAGAATGCAAATACCTCTGACGAATCTTCTCAAGTTCCCTTGGATCAGTTACGAGAACTTGGACACCAAGTTGCATTTTTGTCTTCTGAAGGTTAAAATCAAGACAAGCAATTCTAGCAGGAGTTACTCTCGTAGGCATTCCTTGAGCTGCGCGGCCTGTGTTTAGTGCATAACCATTTAGCAGGTAACTATCCTTGGCGCTTTTACCATGAGCTTTCAAAATATTGATGCTCTGCAGATCAGATAAAATAGTATTTACAAGCTAAATTTATAGAAAAGTTCGATATAAGAATTGTTAACACAAAAGCCAAGGAGATCAAACAATAATCCAAATTTTAGAAGTTATTGCCCATGTAATGAGCAGCCCATCAGCAAGGACATCGATCTATAGTCATTAGCGCAGCACTGACAACCTAGGGGTCCAAAGACATTAAAGACAGTGTTAGGTTAGTAGGCAGGGGAAGAGCCAGGACAAGAAGGCGCTTTTACTAGGTGCTGATGTGCTTCAGCCTAGCTAGCAGGCTGGCTTTGAGATGGGTGGGGGTGGGGGGTGGGGGAGGCTTGGCCCTTGGCAATACCTGCCCTGGTCCGACACTGGCTGTACCAACATCTTAATTTAATATTATTGCAGAACATATTTCCAAACAATAATGTGGGCAACACGGACCGGTACATAGTAGTAGACATCAGGGAGTGAATGGTCAAAAAGGAGTTCACAGAGATGGCTTATTCACACAAGCAAATACTTAGATTGAATAGATTTAGTGGAGCTGTGCTAGAACCAAATGTGTTTTGACTGACCTTGATTGGATATTTCACCTCTCCCTTGGCATTTGTAGTCTTCACAGCTTGAACAGCTTCAACAACCTATAAGAACACAATGTCAGGACAAGTTTACACCGAATTGTTCAAAGCATGAAAGCAATGCTAACTGAAAGATAGTTGAAACCCCAACAGTTAGCTCGTGGGAACAAACTGTCAATCAGAAAACACAAAAGAGCATAACTAAGGATCTCTGTTCTCTAGAAAACTAGAGAAACACACATCAGAGCACCAGTAAAGAGATGTAGTATTTAGTGAACATTAATTAAATACGATAAAACAAAACTATAACTAACATCAAGTTTCAAAGTGCTTTATGATTAGTATTCACACTGACTCATGCAAACCAAGAGCAATACCATGTGTATATATGAAACAACAGGGCTAAACAAACCAACTAAAGAATCACCTAGTTCTAAGTAACTTAGTCAAAATTACCATAGAAACTTACAAGAGTTGCAAAGAAATCACTGTCACTATTTATCAACTTCGAAGACATGCTAGTTTTCGCAGAGTTGATAAGGGAGTCTTTTCCAAGCTTGTCAACCTAAAAATGTAGATGAATATTCAATCAGTGTGACGATAATCATGGAAAGCATCCTTCCAGTATTTACCCAAAATAAAATGTTCCCTTACCTTGACTGCCAACTTTTCCTCAACATATTTGCAGGCTTCACGCATAGCAAGCTGGTAGAATATGAAGGAAAAGCATACCACAAAGGTGAGCTACAGTGATCTTGCCACTGAAATGACTACTTAAAATTCAAATGCTACAACGAGACTTGGTAACGCACCCTGTACCCACTGATTATAGAGGTTGGATGGATCTTATTCTTGACAAGGTCGTTGCCTCTCTAACAGTAAGAAACAAAACTGTGTTACTGCATGTTCATCTTAAAACTGGTAGAGTAATTCACAATGGTGAGAAAAACAAAACATTAGTTACCTTGAGCAACTCTGCCGCTATGATGACTACAGAAGTTGTTCCATCTCCTACCTCACGGTCTTGGAGCTCAGCCAACTCAACAAGAACCTAGAAATCGATAGCAAAATATAAATAAACCACAAATGAGAAATCAAAACATATCTTTTTTTCTTCAGATTTTGCTGCCAGGACCAGGAATCACCTTGGCAGCTGGATGCTCAACTTCCAACATCTTAAGTATGGTTGCTCCATCATTAGTGATTGTAACATCACCAATATCATCCACTAGCATCTGTAAGCAGAATGTACTGAATTAGTTTTTGTTTCTCCTGATTAGAGTACAGCGCATACATCATAGGGACCCACTCATGCTCTTATGTATCAGTGATGTTTCACGGTTGTTAGATTTTTTTTTTAAAAAAAACTGAATACATTCTATGAATTAACCAGCCAAAGTGTTGTAAAAATAAAACCCAACTAACTATGTTTTTAAATCCACACCATCTTCAGTACAATAAGCTAGACTTGGAGGAGAATAAATACCATTCTATCAACACAGATCATGAGCATGCAGAGGTTTATATACAAACATAACGTTAGGATCACCAAAGGCTGCGAGCGAGATATGTAAACATTAAATAGATCAGAGCCGAAGGTATGCATACCTTGTCGAGACCGACGGGGCCGAGCGAGGATTTGACGATGTTGGCCACCGCCCCGCACGCCATCACTGCGATCAAACAAGCAAAAACAGTAATCAAACCAGCGCTCGGCCAGCCGGCCACTCGGGCCACTAGATCTCGCAAACCCCGCACGCCGCGGCGGAATCTGGTGGCAAGGAAGGGGTGGCGGCGGTTACCGTTCTGCGTGCGGACGTCCTGGCCGGACTGGCGCTCGCCGAGGATGTCGGGAGTTGTCGCTGTGATCGCCATGGCTGCTGCGGCGGCGAGGTGGGAGGGGGGCCCTGGAGCGTGGAGGCAAGCGCGAGAGGGTTCGAGGCGAAGGAGCTCGCACGCTCAAGTGAGGTTTTGTGCGTATGATTTGCGGGCAGCCATGGATGAGGGCTAGGGTTCAATGAGGCGACGACGGGGCATGGAATAGAGTGCAGCCCATCAAGACAGAAAAGAGGCCCACTCGGCCCAACTCCCCTCCGAGGGCAAGGCTCGCCTGCTCTTCACGTCTCCACGGCCACCCGAACCAAATCTTCTTTACCGATGGCGCCACTCCTCTTCGTCCCGAACAAAACCTTGGCACCATCACCACCGATCCCCCGCGCTCGAGACCGCCTCGCGCCCCGACCACCCTCCGCCGCGGCCTTCTTCCGCGGACTTTTCCCCACCAGGCCGCCGCCGGCGAAGGCTGACCTCCTCCGCCTCATCGCCGACCAGGGTCGCGGCCTCGAGACGCAGTCCGACCCTTCCCGCCTCGCCGATATCGTCTCCTGCATCGACGCGCTCGCCGCTGCATCCCCCGGCGCGGACACCGTCTCTGACGCCGCCAAGCTCTCCGGAACCTGGCGCCTCCTCTGGACCACCGAGCAGGAGCAGCTCTTCATTGTGCGTAACGCCCCGTTCTTCCGCACCGCCGCCGGCGACGTGCTCCAGGTCATCGATGTCCCCGGCGGCGCCCTTAACAACGTCATCACGTTTCCTCCCTCAGGAGCGTTCGTCGTCAATGGCAACATCGAGGTCCAGCCGCCCCAGCGAGTCAATTTCAGGCAGGTTTTTTGGTGCTTCGCTCGCATCTGTTTGATCACCTGGTCATAATTCGGTGAACTGATGGGCATCTTAATGAGTAATGTGGATGTGTTTGTTCTAGGTTCACCCGCGCTGTTCTGAAAGGGAACAACTGGGAGGTTCCTTTTCCGCCGTTTGGAAAAGGATGGTGAGTGCAATATGTCCATGCCTTAGCTTATAAGTACTCTGTACTCCTATCTATCTATCTGGAGTTGCAATTAATCGTTTTAGCACATAGGAACTAGAGCAACAAGCCAATAACACAAGTTTACCAACCTGGAATATTATAAGTTCATGTACATCAAAAGGAAGTTTGTGGACATATCAGTTGAATTGAATGGATGATTGGAAAAAACAAGGTTCATATGCTTCCTTGTGGAATCATTGACATTGACAGCTTCTAAATGCAGCAATGCTGCTACCCTTCCTGGTACCAGATGAGGCCTAATGAGTTTTTGTTAGGTCCTCAGTTTACTTTGTGAGTGTTTAGTTTATGCTTGGTCTAAATGTGCATCCTAGCCGAAGTCTATGTTGTGTTGCCCAAGTGGCCAAGTCCACACGAGCTTGTCTCGACACGTTGTAAGAACTGAATCTATTTTCTCCTTAATTCAAAGAGGCGCAGTTCTGCTGCATTTTTTTTTTTGAGGGGCAACGGGGTGGGGAAGGCTCCCCAGCTGAGTTTAATTTCATTGATCTAGGTCCAAATTGGACCCATCATGGTTCAAATTTTACAACCTTTTGCATCATCATTTGTATGAGGCTACATATTTGATAATAGGAGGTTACACCAGGCATCAGCAATCACTTTGTCTCTCTTCGGCAGTCTGAACTTCCATAGTTCTGCTGCATTTTTTAGAAAACAAAGATTATCTCAAATTTGTCCTTGATCCACCTTAGAATGTTTTTCCATGCTTACATATGCAGTTGTGCTTTGGAGGGAAACTTAGGAGCCATTAAAACCAATCTGGCCCTCTTCAGCCAGTGCTTTGGGGGAAATGCAATCTGGCCCTCTGCAGCCAGTGCTTTGGGGGGAATGCAAAATGTTTAAGACGAAATTGACAATCTTGTATGCTCCAACCATGCTACGTGTTCCTGCAAAAATATCTCATGAGTTAAGGCTAAGCACTCTATAATGTTAGCTTACTGCCCTTCACGTTCCCAAAAAAAAAAAAAATGTTAGGTTGCTAATTGACGCTGGCTAGAAAAGTGGAATTCCTGTGTTCACGTTGTTCAGTTTGTTGGTTCTGTTTCAATATGCTTAATGAATTATGTATATAAACTTTCAGGTTTGACACTGTCTATTTGGATGACGACATACGGGTTGCCAAGGACATAAGAGGGGACTATCTAGTGGTTGAGCGTGCTCCATATTCTTGGAATGGATAGTCTGAAGTCCAAAGCTGATCAAAAGAACGTTTGAAGAACTTTATGCTTTCCCAGCCAAGTATTCATGTCTTACTATACCGTTTCTTTTCCTGTATATTACTATGTGGTAAGTCTGATTCATTTCGTACGTGTACTCGCTCTAACATGTTCTCCAATGGAATTGATAGTAGGAAGCTGGTACTGTCCATATATGTTTTCCTATGTGAATGGACACCAACTTGCTCTCAAGTATATGAGGTGCTTTGACATGCTATGATTCTGTGAATAAGGCATAAAGGCCCTATTTGGCAGGCTAGAGCTCTAAGAAATCTATGGATTCTAGGAGCTGGATATTTCTAGATAAATAAACATGTGGATCTAGATACTCTAGAGCTGTAGGTACATCTAAGTTGTTTGGTTTAGCTATTTTCTTTCTATTGTATAGACAAAAAAAATGTCAAACTCATGTATAGGTCTTACTATGGCCCATGATATCTATTGTATTAGCTGCATTGCTAATGTTCAAATGTCAAACTCATGTATAGGTTTAAGTTCACATCCTATTATGGAAAAAGTCTAAAAAAACCCCTCAACTATTAACGTTAGTGCACTTTATACTCTAAACTACAAAACCGGGTATTGTACACCCTGAACTTTCGAAACCGGTCCAAATAACACCCTTGAAAGGACCTAATTGGCCTAGAGGGAGGTGAATAGTCGTATTTTCAAATCCTGAAATTCACAAACTCAATTTTGCGGAAGTTAAATGCTCACACCGGAAGTTCCTAAGGTTTGGAGCAGTTCCGGTACAAGACCAAAACTTCTATTGCAAACCAACTTGAACTTCGGGTGTCCTACAACTAGAAAATCGAGTAAATGAGTTGTGATTTCAACTACACAAGTTACCACACCCTTCTAGATGATGTTGATGATGGAAACGTTTTCCCTACACCTTTGGAAATCACCTCTTGGATTGAGTTCTTCTTCCTACAACCAAATAAGCAATAGAGAATACAAAGAACACAATAACAAGGGTAGTCGATGCTACCACCACAACAAGCACGCGGGACACACGATTTATCCCGAGGTTCAGCTTTCTCCACAAAGGAGTGCCTACGTCCTCGTTGTTGAGGTGGCCACCAAGGCCCGACCACGTAGGTCGCCTCCCTCAAGCAACCACCAAGGAAAACTTGAGATATCCACTAAGATGAAGGGTAATACAAACACTTCGGGGTGCCCTCACAAGTAAATCAACACGGGCAACCACGAAGAACGCCTAGCCGGCTAGGGCTCCAAGAACCCAAGAGTAATAAACATAAAACCAACCGGCGAGACGAGGAAACCAAGTGCTCAAGTCGAAGATCAATGCTCCCGCTCTCAAATCTCACGTCCCTAGCTCAAACAATCGAAGATTGAAGCTTGGAAGCAAAGGGGGAGAGAGAGTGGGTGAGTCAAAGCTTGGGTGCTGTTGGGAGAACAGTGAAAGAGTGAAATGCCTGGCCTAACGGTTAGAAACGGAGTTCAAAAGTATATATACTTCGGCCTCCGAATGGCCTACCGGAAGTTCTCGGTGGAGCCCCACCGGAAGTTTCGGTCAAATGCAGATCCGACCGCTTGGCTTGAGATTGGGCGAGACTTCGGGCTGACCGAAACTTCCTGGCCGAGGCGGTACCTTGCGCAGCGTCGCGTGCAAGAGAGTGCTTCCGGTCTCCGACCGAACCTCCGGTCCGGCGGAACTCCCGGTCGGGGACCGAACTTCCGCCAGCCAAAAGCCCGGCTACCGTCGCGTGCGAAAAAAGACTTCCGGTCTCGACCCAGGGACCTCCTGGCCCCGGCGGAACTTCCGCTGGGAGACCGGAACTTCCGGTCCACCCTGCAAAAACACCAAAACCTTTCTACGTGCGTGAGTGTGAATCAGTGTCTCTCAAGCTACTCTAAAACATCGACATGAGCACTTTTATTCCCCATCTAGCTTGTTAACTTTGTATCCCTCTTGATAGTACGGCATATTCTACGACTCAAATCAAAATAAAATGAGAGTGAATCACTTGAGCCGAACCGCCGTTTGTCCATAAAATTTAGGGTGCTATCATTCACCGAATTCTTTCGTTTAAATCCATCAATGGACTAACACCTGTAGATATCACTTGATGAACACGTTAGTCCCTAATTTGATTGTCATTAATTATCCAAAACCCACACCGGGGGCGAATGCACTAACAAACTCCCCCTTTTTGGTAATTGATGGCAACCAACTTAGGCTTATATATGATAGAAAGAATTTGAGCTTTTGAATTCCAAAAATTTAAGACAAGCTCCCCCTTAGTGTATGCATAGGATTTGAATTTCAAAATTCTTGAGTGAGATCAAGATGGCATACACTAGAGAGGCTCTCCCTAAATTTTGCAATCCGTGGGGTGCCTAAGAGTGTGTGTGACAATAAAACCGTGATGCATATGACATGATATATCACAAGAGTAAAGTGAAAGAATGTGAATGGTTATGATAGAAAGAAAAGGACTTAACCAGCATAACCATTCTAAAGACAACAATCACCAACACAATATCTCATAAGAAGCATCACATGATGATAAACAAAAAGGTTTTACCCTACAATCATCCAACACACACAAATAGTTCGAGTTCTACCACATAGTTCACCACACGAGATAGAGTTATTACAAACCGAAATTTTAACTACCCCTATTACATCATGATAAATAAGCCTAACACTCCCCCTTTGGCATCAAATGCCAAAAAGGGTAGGCCTCGAGAAGGAGCAAAGGGGCAAAGCGGCAAGCACTAACAGTCATCGAAGTACTCGCTGTCGCTGTGGGTGAAGCGTCCCTGGGACGAAGATGGACCAGCAGCATCACCAAAGGTAGGAGCGCCGGAGAGTGAAGTCCGGGTGACATCATCAGCTGCACCAAAGATGTCCTGATAAGAGGCGCCCAGCTCGGTGTCCTCCATGGTGTAACCGGAGGGAAGCCCACTGCCATATGAAGGATCAAAAGCGGTGAAAGGGGCCTGCTGCTGCTGCTGCTGCTGCTGCTCACCTGCATCAAACTCATGCTCACCAAACATAGCATCGTACTCAGCATATGGGTCCTGGAAGTCCCGAAGTGGTGAGGCAGGAGGTAGCTCAGCCTTCTCCTCTAAGCGATGAAGACGCCGATCGCCTCTTCTTCGTGTATAGCGTAAATAGAAGAAGAACCTCTCAAGAGCATGGCAAGTAGCACTACCACGCCCTCGGCCACGACCACGACCACGGCTACTCTCACCACCAGCTGTAGCTCCACCCGAAGGATCCACAGGAGGAGCCTTCTCAGCCTCAGCACCACCCAAGTCCTCATCCTCAGGGGCAGCACCACTGCCACTCTCCATATGGGCCTTACCCTTGCCTGTAGGTGCCTGAATGTTCTTCACTTTCCAATCCCGATGGACGACGTCATGATAGAAGGAGAATCCAACCACCTGCTCAATCACATACATAAGATATGGTGCATAGGGCAAAGACTTGTTCGGATCGGTAGAGACATCCTCAATGTTCCTCCAAAGGAGATCACCACACTAAACCTCTTGTCTAGACCAAAGCACACAAGAATGGCAGGAGCATGGTTTTGCAACTTGGTGGAGTCTCCAATCTTGGGATCAATGGTGGCACGAATCAAGTTGTTGAGCACATAGAAGTAGGGCTTCAAATTGTGGGTGTTGCCATTTGCTTGAGCGGTATCATGGTAAAGACCAGCCTCAATGAATTCCGCACGCCCAACACCTCGTGCATAGTGATCATACAAGCTAGGAGCATTTCTATCCTCACTAGTAAGCCCAAGGAGACGAGAAAACTGATGGTAATCACAACGGTAGTGTAAAGTCTCTGTCATCTAGTGAAGTACCTTGTTTGTTTCATCAATGTAGAGGGTGGCCCAAAACTAAAGAATGATCTCAGTGTTCCAGTTGTGCTTGAAGTTCAAGAGACCCAAAATACGCCACTCCTCTAGCTTCGCTATCAACTCATCAATGTCAGAGTTCTTATGCTCTTTGAGTGACTTGAGAGTGGGGGCCTTGTGCTTTTGCGATAAGTGGAGAAGAGCCCGCTGCCCCCCCGCCTTTGAGGCACACATAGTGATAATAATCACCGTGAAACTGTGACCAAAAAAGCGAGGATCAACGCCTTCATACTTGGACCAGTTGAAATGGTTCTCTTTGCGCATCCTGTTGACATCCCTGGCTTGCTTGCGGTAGTCGATCGGCCATCGTGGATTGATGCCGGAAGGAGTCACTGGCAAGCGTGGCTTGGGAGCAAAGCGGGAATGGTGAGGAAGACTCCGGTTCATGGTAGCGGCACCAATGGCAATGGGTGAACGCCGAACAAACTCCGGAGCAATAGCACGACCCTCCACCTCAATCGACTTGCCGCCACCGTATCATTAACCATTTCGCGGTGAGCGTATAAGGGGCAAGCACGAGTACGAAATGCGATCGAAACACCGATAGGACCTTCTTCATCGACGAGACAACAAAGACGAGAACCACCACGGCGTGCGGCACGACCGCCTCGAGGACGATCCTCCTCTCCATCACCCATACTCGGAGGACGAGACCGTTGCTCGCCTCCTGACGAGCCGCACGACTAGGATTGGTGCGACGTGACATGCTGCACAATACAAGAACACGGCAAAAAGGAAGTCTTAGACATGACCGAGGAATGCGACAAAAGAATCGACAAGGGGAGCCACGGGGAGGTGTGTTGCCGACAGACCAACCGGAGCTTCCTGGGCCGAGGACCGAACTTCCAAATGGAGCCCTAATGCGGCAAGACCCACGTGCTCCACGTAGATCGACCACGTGCATTGCATGATAGGCATTCCAACAAAGATGTATATACAAAAAGATAGCTAGCACGTGCGAGGAATCGACCCAAAACGAAGTACATTGGGAGATCGGGAGAAAATCCCGGTACCTTGTTCCTCGGAGAGAGAGAAAGTCAAATCCGCACGTGCCAAGACTTCCCGGCGACCGCCACCACCACCAAATCGATCTCCAATGCCGGGGCAATCTCCTCACCAAAGGGATTTGGAAGGAAGTGGAGGAGGAGGGAGATCGGTGTTGAGGAAGAGAAGGGCGGCGCCGCCGTGCTACAGTGCACGGGGAGAGAAAGGAGAAGAAGAGAAGAAACCGTTTGACTTCTGACCCAAGATAACCTTTTACAGCGGTCAAAACCGATATGACCGGAAGTTCCGGTGGGGTACCGGAACTTCCGGTGGCACATGCCGCCGCTACGCCCGAAGGGGTTCTGGTCTCTGGCGGAGCCTCCCGATCGGGATCGAACTTCCTGGTCATGAGACCGAAAACTTCCGGTTGACCGTAAAACCCAGCCACCGTAAGCTGAAAACATGGTGAACTTCATGGTATACTCGAACCAACTCATATATGTCCAGATTTCATTCAATCATTACATAACTATGGACACATTTGAGTTGTTGAAAATAGATTTTGAAATTTGCACACAACTTTTCACAATCTTTTGTCCAAGTCTATATCAAACAAGTATGTACAAGATATCAATCCATGTTACGAGAATCAATGATATTTAGTTCACTCCTCAAAGCACAAAATCTTGACTCATCTAGGGGCTTTGTGAAGATATCGGCTGGTTGATTATCGGTGCTCACATGATGCAAAGCGATATCTCCTTTGGCTTCGTGGTCTCTTAGAAAGTGATGCCGGATGTCTATGTGCTTTGTGCGATAGTGGTTTACAGGGTTGTTTGCCAACTTAATGGCACTCTCATTGTCACACAAAAGGGAAATCTTGGTTAGCTCACATCCAAAGTCTTTAAGGGTCTGCTTCATCCGAGTAGTTGGGCACAACAAGCGCCCGGCCGCCACATACTCGGCTTCGGCTAGCTTGACAAGGCAACACTATTTTGCTTTTTAGAACTCCAAGACACTAAAGACCTACCAATAAATTGGCAAGTCCCAGTAGTACTCTTTCGATCTACTTTGCAACCGGCGTAGTCCGAATCAGAGTACCCAAGCAAATCGGAAGTGGAGCCCTTAGGATACCATAAGCCAAGATTAGGAGTGTGTACTAAATACCGAAAAATTCTCTTAACGGCCACAAGATGACATTCTTTAGGATTAGCTTGAAATCTTGCACACATGCACACGCTAAGCAAAATATCGGGCCTAGATGCACAAAGGTAAAGCAGGGATCCAATCATGGAACGATATATCTTTTGATCTACGGCTTTGCTGTCTCCTCCAAGGTCGAGATGTCCGGTTGTTGGCATCGGTATCTTGATGGGCTTTGCTTTGTCCATGTCAAACTTCTTCAACATGTCGGTGGTGTACTTGGTTTGACTTATGAACGTGCCATCTTTGAGTTGCTTGATTTGAAATCCGAGAAAGTACGTCAACTCTCCCATCATAGACATCTCAAACCTTTGAGTCATAATCCTGCTAAACTCCTCACAAAAAACCACATTAGTACTACCAAATATAATGTCATCGACATATATTTGGCACACAAAAATATCATTATTGACTTTGCGAGTGAATAAAAGTAGGATCGGCCTTCCCAATCTCAAACCCTTGTTTGAGTAAGAAGTCCTTGAGACAATCATACCAAGCTCTAGGGGCTTGTTTCAACCCATAGAGCGCCTTGTCGAGCTTGTAGACGTAGTCGGGATGCTTAAGATCTTCAAAACCCGGTGGTTGCTCAACATATACTTCTTCGGACAGGGGGCCATTGAGGAATGCACTCTTCACATCCATTTGATACAACTTGAAGTCATGATGAACTGCGAAAGCTAGTAAGATCCGAATTGATTCTAGCCTTGCCACTGGTACATATGTCTCCCCAAAGTCCAAACCTTCCACTTGAGTGAATCCTTGAGCGACCAGCTGTGCCTTGTTTCTTGTGACCACGCCATGCTCATCTTGTTTGTTGCGGAAGACCCATTTGGTTCCAATCACATTTTGCTTGGGTCTTTCCACCAAGGACCAGACTTCATTCCGAGTGAAGTTGTTCAACTCCTCTTGCATTGCCATTATCCAATCTTCATCTTCAAGTGCTTCTTCAACTCTCTTGGGCTCTATTGGGGACACAAAAGAGAAGTGTTCACAAAAGGTTGCCAATCTTGATCTTGTAGTAACTCCTCTTTGAATACTCCCAAGAATGTTGTCAACGGGGTGATCCCGTTGAATGGTATGATGCACTCTTGGATGAGGTACTTGACTTCTTCTTTGGATTGGACCATCATCATCACAATCATTGTTTTGGTTTATTGGAGAGTCAATGATTTGATTATCTTGAATGTTTCCTTGGTTGTTTTCTTCTACTTGAGTTGGATCTTGATTTGCATGTGTTCTTGAGCCATGATTCCTTCTTGAAGTGGCTGTGTTGTCATGGGCATTGCTTGACCCATGATGTAAGCTAGGATCATGATTGATTTACAGAGATTCATCATCATCTTCTTCAACGGGCTTTACCTCACCGGTTGCAAGCTTCTTTATCACTTGATGAGATGGTTCTTCTTTACCTACAATTTCAGCATTGACTTGCTCTTTTTTTGAGAGCCGCCGCCTTTGATGGTCCTTAATGCCTATTTTATACCATCAATTATTGCATAAATTAACATGAAAAGAATCATAAAGCATAGTTGTAGGGTTTGATTCTAACGAGTTCCACGAGTTGTGTTGTTCTCGATCATTTTGCAGGTATATCCAATTTTTGCATAGAATAGAAGTATCTCAAATGATGAATTGGACTACATCATTGCGACGGGCTCGTCGAGACGATCGAAACGGACATGTCATTTGCTATATTCGGAGTTCGGAGTCAAAAGATATCAATTCTATACCGAAACCAACACTAGAAGACTCTAGAAGGCACCGGAAGGCGACGTCATCGAAGCCGGGGCCCACACTGCTGGGGGGGGCCGGCCCCCCCCCGGGCCGCCCCGGCCCCTACAGAGCCCAATCGGGGCCCGCTTCGACGGGTGGCCTCCTACCACCTTAGGGTTCACAACTCCACCGTTGCCGAAGTCGGTTTGGCCCAACAAGCAAACGATAGAAGAATAGTCCCACATCGCCTGTTCAGAAGAGGTGGAAGGCTTTTCTAGGATATAAATAAAGAGGTAGACCCCCATAGTTTAGTGCACCATATTATGGAGATGTAGAGGTGTCCCTCGAATGGATAGACTCTCATCTCCAAAGCTCTTGTAAAGTAGAAAATAGGGAGAGAGGAGAGGAGACAAGTAGATGAGGAGCCGGCTTGCGGATCTTCCTCAACTTTGTACCTCTACGGAGACGAATCTTCTTCAAGTTCTTCAGTTGGTAACTCTTAAGTTTTCTATTTAATTAAGTTTTGTTCTTATTTTACTTAGTTTACGGGATCTTAGCTCGTATTGAGTGCTCTAGTTATTGCGCGTAGTTAGAGTAGTAATCGATAGCGTAGACGTGGTGTCTAGGCTAGAGTTTACCTGAGGTTGCGCCTAATTCTTACGGTTAGTTGTGGTAGCCTTCGAGAGGTGACGGCTTTGTCGGTCTTCGTATTCCACCACGTCGGAGTTAGTGTTTAAAGTAGAGCTTTTGGCAGCCTTCCCCAGCTACTTTCTTCCCAGTCTTATTCGAGAGTTGGAAAGGTACTGTTGCTCCAAAGTAGACAAGTATCGTGAGTTTGATTCTTAGTTATCTAGATCACCTTAGATAGCCCCTCTCTACCCACCAAAAATATTTATCTTTTCTATCATATTTATCTTTTCATTCCTTGGTCGCACTTGATTCGTTACTAGATCACTTCACGTTCCTCGTGGAAATTCGATACCTTGGAATACTCTTAGGTGAAAGCTACAGCGGTATCCGTGCGTGTAACATCCTAAATGTTAATTGTATTGCATTGCATTTTCATTATGCACAAAGCACCATTTTGCATTTAGTCATAAGCAAAAAAGCTATTGCAAGTTCTATGTGTGCAATATAAATAATTGTTAACAATCTCAAAAATGAGTTAAAAAGGTCTATAATAATAATTGAGATAGGGTTTATATACAACTTTTTGGCTAAAAGTACTCACATGTGATGATATGGTTATTTATGCCTTTTTCATGTTAATAGAAAGCTTAAAGTGTAATTATATTTTCTTTTCAGATTTTGAGGTTAAACCTTAAATAGAAGTTGTAGTATAAGTGGTGTGCTACAATTTTTGTTTTTGGGCCTACGGCTAAATCCTATTTTAAATTACTCAAAAACCCACTTGAAAACTGAAGACAGCAAAGGTTTGAATTAGGGCCTTAGAATTTTTCTAAGTCCTGAAATCCAGTAATTAAGTTCCATGTTTAGGGCTGTTTAATTTTAATTTTTAAGAATCAAAATCTGGGAACTAATTTACCATTGGTTGGTACAAAGTTTACATTTTCATGCCATGGAATTGGTTGAGTTTAGTTGCTGCTGTTTAACTCTTAATTATTTGCCTAACATAGCTAACCATTGTAATCGGGACCCTGCTTAACTGAATCCAACCTGATTTCAGGTTTCAGTTTTAGTTTGGTAATGTTTAGCACCTTGTAGATTGCAAACCAAACCGAATGAGACTTTGATCCTTAAAGCAAACTTGTAGTCCACACATCAAAGAATGCAACGGTGAAATTGGTTTGCAATTTGGCTACCTGAACCGAGAATTAGGAAGGGAGAAAGATCGTGGTTTCAGTCGGCCACTGTAGCCACAGCAGCAGCACCTTCGCGTCGGCCTTCCGCTGCCCGCCGGCGATTGGCCGTCGTCGCCACGCCCGGTTCAGTGAATAGCGCGTTCACGCTGGCCGCAGGGATTGGAGAAGCCGTTTCGCGCCCATGCCCCTGCCCATACCGTTTTGCACCGGCCGCCCGGCTTCGTCGCCGTTCTCTTCCCTTCTTCTCTCTTCACCGGCGACACGGGAACGGTTCCCGTGTTTCGCTCGAGCACGGCCTTGCCTTTTCCTCCGCGTGGACGAGTTCGCAAAACCTCCAGCTACCTCCCAGTACCCAGCATTGCTATAAATAGCCACCGCCGGCCGCCATTTCTTCTTTTCCATCTTACGCTCACCACCGCCGAGGATCACTCCTCCGCAAAATTCGGCGCCGTTGCTCCATCATTTTCAAATTAAACCCGCCACTACTTCCGTAGCTTCCTTGCACATCCATCGCACCCATTCTCACCCTTTGCCATCGATCAAATCGCCCGGACATTCACCATCTTCTTCACGGCGGTCGGAGCTCCGCCGAAGCTCACTTCTATCGCCGACCGCTTGCTCGGTGAGTCTCTCGTCTTAGGATTCGTCGTGATCGAGCTCACTCCGTCACCTAGATCATGATCGGCCTATTACTCTTGTACCATTTGCCCAGGGAATTGCCGGAACGCCTCCCGCCGCCGTGTTCACGTCGCGGAGCCGCCCTAGCCCCGGCCGGACCCTTCGAAGCCGTCTCCGACGCAACGAACGTGAGCACCGTGAAATCGTAGACGATCACCGATAGATGCTAACCTCGGGAATTTAACCCTATGGCACGCTAACTGTCGCAACACGTCACGCCGGTGAGCGTTGCTCCGCCGTGCCGCCATGACCGTCGGGGTGCCCTCTGCCTCGCACGCAAAGACCAACTAACACCCTAGGGCGATGCACGGGGTTGCCCCGAGCACGCCGGGGTGCTAAGCTCACCACCGGGCGACCTCGCCGCCGTCGAAATTTGCCGGTCAACGGCCGCCGCGCCGCCAACTCAGCTCGGAACAACTGTTCCTGACCAGCGGGGCCCGCCTGTCAGCCACACCAGCTACAAGGCTGAACCCCCACCGTGTCGCGGCCGTTTTCTTTTTATTCAAAATTTTGAATAGTGCTGACTTTTGTTTTTTATATAAAATTAAATTGAGCTCCAAAAATTATGAAATTTTTTGTGTAACCTCCCCTATGATGGAATCTATGTGAGAAAAATATGAAACCTAGAAAAATAGCTATTTTGGTTTGATCAAAAATTACCCCTTTTAATTAACAAATGGACATTTCATGATTTTTCTAGAATAAAATATTGATCCAAAAATTATGAAAATTATTTTACACTTATTTCATGATAGTACCAGTCTGTATAAAAAGTTTGAGAAGATTTTGAAGATGTTTTATAAAATCATTATTTCTAAAATTAGAAATAAGAGAAAAAGAAAAGGGTATGATTTCATGTGTGTGATGTTTGAAGATTCTAAATTCATGCTTTGCTGTTTTAAATTCATAAGGTACTGTTCAGCCTTTAAGTATTTCCATTACTTCATATATGCTTTATTATTTCATGTCACATTTCTTAGAAAGTATATAAATACGTGTATATGCCTTATATACCTTTAAAAGAAAACACTGCCATGTGATGCGGGAATGACCTCCTATGTTATTTTGTTTTACCTTGGATCATAAACCCCACTGGTCCTCGGCCTTTCCGTTGTTAGTAATAACAACTTGAATAAGCTAGCTAAGGATTAAGAAGTGATCCTTTATGGTAATCAAATCAAATCTCCCAGAGAGGAGATATGCACCTACTCTGTATGAGATAAAGATAAGTAATCTTTGGCTTTCTTATACACAATCTTGATAATATAGTGTTGTCATCAGAGAAAGAGAACTGCACACATGGAACCTTATGTAGCTTTCCATCATTACCATTTGCATGATCATCGCATCACGCATCATTTCATGTCATAACATGCTACCATCATGCCTCCTATATGCATTCCTGGTATTTATGCAACACATACATTCATATAGGATCCGAGGGAGAACCTACAATCGAGTACACTGTGATCGAGGAGGATCCACAGGAGGCAGCACCCGAAGGAGGAGAAGGAACCACTGACCCACTGCCGGAGTGCCCGAACCACGGTCCCTCTACTTTTCGCCGAGGCAAGCCCCGGAGCATTCTATTAACCCATTCTATTTGAAATGCAAATTTTTACTTCAATTTGCTTTATTTTATGCATTACGTTATAAGAATTGCGTGACACCGTTGTTGCATGAACACCTTGACCACTCAAATACACCCTTTTTATTCTACTAGTATTGGTAGATAGTTGATGCTTAGCCCTGCTTAAATAATTAGAAGTCGGATGATTCCTGTCATCCGCAACCCGAGGTTGATACTTGTGATGTCCTTAATCATTTGATGGATCATAATTGGAGACCGGACGGAGATGGTGTTTTCCGTGCAGTGTCGATTAAGGACCGAGCCGTATTCGGATCTAGGTGTGAGATTGAACGTACCTTCACATAACCGCCCGAATAACTTTTCGACGGTGAAACCGGGTAGCTTATTCGAGGTAGTTCTTGAACCGCTTATGCATTATCGGGACGAACGGAAGGGGAAAGGGTACTGGGTCAAGACCCCGCATGACTACGGGCTACGGGCTGAACGGGCATGACTTGTGAGACGCAGCATACCATGAGTTTTGCATAGCGTGATCAAGCCTATCTTTCGAATAGAGCAGCGAAGACTTGAGCGTTTTGGCCGCTTGCAAGAGTGTGTGATACGGGCTTTACCCAGCTGGTGTAATCGATTCGAATCGCCGTCTCTCCCGGATAGTGAGAAACTCATACCTGACCGCAGAGACGTAGTTAAGAAAAAAAAATATATAACTACATGTTGAGCTTAAAAGGACTATATTCTGGTACCTCAATTCATAGATTTGTTTATTATAATAGGCAAGATGACGTAGTCAATACAAAGCTATATTTAGATAGTTAAAGTATAGTTGTTGATAATACTTGAAATAAGGATCAAGTTTAGTAAGCAGATTTCCGCAAAGCTTGCTAGCCAACAACCTCCTTTGATGCTTTTCATGTACCTTGGAAGCCTTTATCTTTTCCCTGTCGGGTAAGTCTTGCGGAGTACAATTGAGTACTCGAGGGGTTTTACCCACCGCTGCGTGATATGCTATATGAGGATTATTGCGTTACTTGCTTTAATCCTCGTGGATGACGTGGATGAGTAAGGGCCGATGGGCTAGGTCATATCTATAACTCTGTCACCATGCTTGTACAGGAGGCTTGAATAAAACTGGTGATGTAAAAACACTTATGTTATTGTAGTTTGAAATAAATACTACTTTTATGTAACATATTTGGAACCAGTGTTGTAATAACCCTCGATGTATAATTATTTTTTCCGCCGTACTCTGTATGCTGATGTATGATATACCTTGATCATGATCCTGGTTGCAAGTTGATTTACCGAGGTCCTTCGTGACACTCGGCGGACTACCGGATTTATTCGAGAAGCGGTGTATGCGTGTCAACGTTATTACGGGGGGCAGTTACACTTAATCTCGGGTGGATTGGTCGGTTCTGTCACAAATGGTGGTACCGAGCAAGATTAAGGTTAATATCATCGTCAGGGTATTTAAAAACAAAAGTTTTGATCTTGAAAAGTTTAATTAGAAACAAAATTGGCTTTGTTTAAGATTTTGGATTTCAAAACTTCACCAGTGTCAAACCTCCAATTAAGCCCGTATAAGGACTATCGGTGGCTATGCTAACTCGGGGAGGTTTCATATATTGCATGTGTGTGAACTAATACCTCTACGCTCGGTAAGAAGGTAAGTATAAATGGTTATCTTGTCACCCGATGACCAAGGGTGGTGGTGACCTCATATGGAAGTATATGCATATGCATATATGGAAGTATGCAGTATAAACTGTCTTTTAATTATGTAACGACGCACCTACGCCCAGGTAAGGGTGAGTTGTGAGAGCATGATCGGACAACCGCCGGTCTAGGGGAGTGCTAGTGTGGTTACCGGAATATTTACATGTTATACACATGTTTATATAAAGGTACTTAATTGTGGGATGTGATGATGATTCGGGTAGTTTAGTGCTACATGTATGTATACAGGGGTATGCATATGTGGGGAGCATTTAAAATTTACCGCTTTCCTTGTGTGAATATCCATGTCATGTGGGATTCCGGGCTGAAATGGATTTTCTGCAGGTACGTTAACTACGAAAACCGTGTAGAAAATCGTTAGGCACGATTTAATGAGAGCGCGTAGGATTGCCACCGTCTAGTATCATTTAGAAAATCCGTTCTTTTCTCAATTCTGTGAGGGCGAATAGAATCAAGCATACATCATAATCATTCATTTGCTCATCCTCTTGCATTAATGTTCTTTTCCCTTTACAATTTTAAAATGAAGTGAAGTGCTCATTGTATTATCTATGATAACAGAAAATGGAGCCACTGCCATATACTGAGGAAGGTACTCTGTTGGAACAGTTTGGCACACCCAGTTTGCTGTGGAAGGTGCTAGAAAACTTTGGGTATACCACACCACCAATTTATCGTTGGAGGCATACCCGAGTTTATGGCACTTCAGGGATGTGCATTGCTTCTTCATATTCCAAAGATAAGTGTCACCTCTTCCCGGCATGAAATGAGAGTTGAAAAAGAGGGATTAAATGCGTGGGAAGCCGGGCAAGTAGCGCCTTCGACATTCTTCGGACAATATGTCAGGAGCACATGGAAGAAATAGGAACCACTCCTATGTATTTGTTTCCACCCCTAGATCCTACCAATGAAAGTTGGAGCCAGCGAGGGATTACTTTAACCGATACCAGTTTGCCAAATCATAATCCTACACTTACCATCACTGCTATATCCAACTTAGCCATCACCCAAGCTTATAAAGCCAGAGAAGTCTCCCACAATTACTGGCGTCAGAGATATAACCTTTGTAATATAGATTTAAAGGTGACCGAGAATTTGTGGGAGTCTGCCAAAAACACCACCAATGTAGTGATGGATTATGCTATTCAAAGCATGAACTAAATATGACCCACCAATATACTATGCTTTGGGATCGACCGTTATTTTAGAGCAACAAAGAGCTGCAATTTGAAGCACGTGCCAATGAAGCGTAAGCAACTAAAAATGCTGCCGCCCAAGAACTAGCCGAAGCCACTGAAAATTTTGAATTTGCTGAGCACAATTTACTTGAGCAAGTAGATGAAGCTAATGCGACCACCGCCAACCTCCAAGAGCAACTCAATGCGTTGCAAGTTGCGGGACCACCCGAAGTGAATGAACCAGAGAAGTACTAAATGAGTTTGAAGAAGATGAGATGGACTTTGAAGAAGAACCTGAAATAGAGTTTGATGAGCGGACCGAAACTAGTCTAGATGATGACTATCCGATAGACTTTGATGATGAGTACTAGAGGAGGGTTTTTCTATGATGTTTGTAAAATAGAATAATCCTAGTGTTGACTCATAACTGGGATCTTAATCTAGTAGATGTTTTTCCCTCATGTAATATATGATGTGTAATAGTTGTAACTCGAATGTAATATATGCAGGGCTTGAATTAAGTGATGCTTAAAAATATGGGTATATGAGAAATAAGGGTGTATAATTATGATGGTGCGGTGTGAAATTTTTATTATGCCTCTTGTGTTGTATGAAGTTTTATTTCTCTTCAACATTTCGGTGTTGCATAATAATTGCTTTCACATTTTACCGGTACCATCATTAATTATACTTTGAATATAAATGCAGATGCCAAACACTCGTTCCAATGGTTCTGGAAGGGGGAATGATGAATCCTCAGACCTCCCAAACCCACCCACTGCCGCTGACGTGCTGGCTCGCTTGTTGGGCGGACAAGCGAATATGGAAGCTGCCCTAGAGCGAATTGCCCAAAATACTACACCGGACGTCGGCGAATAATAATCATGGCCCGATGCCCCTCGTTACCTACAAGGAGTTTTTTCGCACAAATCCACCGATGTTCACTCAATCAAGAGCCTTTGCGGGCGGATGAGTGGCTCAATACCATTGAGCTAAAATTCCGTCTCCTTCCCCAGATCACTGATAGCCAGAAGACTGAGTTTGCAGCTCAGCAATTGCATGGAGCCGCCGGGGTTTGGTGGACAAACTATCTGGCCACTTTGCTCGAGACCGCACGACCCACATGGGCGTAATTTAAAGAAGCTTTCCGTAAATCCCATATCCCCGAGGGCATCATGAGGATTAAGATGAGAGAATTTCGAAAACTCACCCGGGGGACCAAAATCAGAATCGAGTATTCACATGCCTTTAATCACTTGTCCAAATATGCTCCAATGCATGTGGATACACCCCTTTAGCGCATGGATTGTTTCATGCAAGGTTTATCCCCGAGGCTTCGGGGCGACTTGTCTCTCGGCAAGTGCACCACTTATGAAGATCTAGTTAGTGATGCAATTACTCGAGAGAATGCTCATCGTCTATATAAAGAAGACAAGAAGCGTAAGAAGCCTTCTTCCAGTATTCCATCCCAGCCACCACGTCGGACTCAGTGGACACAAAAGTCTCAGTATCGTCCAATCGCATGCATTCAAGGCACCTCGAAGCGAAGGGACAACAAAATGCTTCACGTCCACGCCTCAATCAGGGAATGCACCCCCGAAGTATTCGGGGTGGTTATAAAGCCCCATGTTTCAATTGCGGGCAAATTGGACATTATGCCAGGGAATGTCCTCAGCCCAAGCAGAAGAATAATTTCCAGGGTTATAAAAAGCAAGCTTCTGGAGCACGTGTTGGGCGTGTTCACTATACCACTGCCGAAGAAATCCCAGAGGGGGAACCCGTGGCTGCGGGTATGTTTTCTGTAAACCAAATTCCTGCTTTTGTCCTGTTTGACTCTGGGTCATCACATTCATTTATCAGTGAAAAATATACACTCAAGCATCAGCTCCCGACTAGTAATTTAAGAAGTGGGTTTAAAATCAATGCAGTTGGGTCTGAGACATCAACCCACCTTATGGTTCCAAAGGCACAACTTGGTATTAGAGGAAGAGACTTTGTAACCGATTTAATTGTATTGCCAAACCTGGGTTTAGATGTGATTCTAGGCATGAATTGGATGAAAGAACACGGGGTAAATATGGATATACCCAATAGGATTCTCAAGCTAAATCTACCAGAGGGCAATGGCACTTTTTATGTGTCGCCTTCCGTAGATCCTAACTTCCAAAATTCCTCCTTTGCTACCCAAACCACTAAACTAGAAGATATCCCTGTAGTATGTGAGTTTCCGGATGTATTTCCCGATGATTTGCCGGGTTTGCCACCGGAAAGAGATATTCAGTTTGTCATTGATCTTGTACCTGGCACTGCTCCTATTTCTAGAAGGCCCTATAGAATGCCACCAGATGAGTTAGTGGAATTAAAGAAACAAATACAAGAGTTATTAATGAAGAAGTTTATTAGGCCAAGTACATCTCCGTGGGGATGCCCTGCCTTGTTTGTGAAGAAAAAGGATGACACTCTGCGTATGTGTGTTGATTATCGACCACTGAACGCAGTGACCATCAAAAATAAATATCCCTTGCCTCATATTGATATCCTCTTTGACCAGTTGAGTAGGGCTAAGGTCTTCTCAAAAATTGACTTAAGGTCAGGTTATCACCAAATTAGAATCCGGCCAGAAGACATTCCTAAAACCGCTTTTATTACCCGTTATGGCCTGTTTGAATACTTGGTAATGTCCTTTGGTCTTACAAATGCACCTGCCCATTTTATGTACTTGATGAACTCGGTCTTTATGCCGGAATTGGACAAGTTTGTGGTGGTATTCATTGATGACATATTGGTATACTCTGAAAACAATGAAGATCATGCAGAGCATTTGAGGATAGTTTTGACCAGACTCAGAGAGCACCAGTTGTATGCCAAGTTTAGCAAGTGTGAATTCTGGCTCCGTGAGGTCAAATTTTTAGGGCATGTACTATCGGAGGATGGTATATCAGTAAATCCAGAAAAAGTACAGGAAGTGTTAGATTGGAAAGCGCCAACTAATGTTGGAGAAATCCGGAGTTTCCTAGGGTTAGCCGGGTATTATCGTCGGTTTATCCCGGACTTTTCCAAGATTGTCAAACCCATGACCCGGTTACTACAGAAAAATGAAAAATTTGTGTGGACGCCGGAGTGTGAAGCGGCTTTCTACACTTTGCGGGAATTGCTAACCACTGCTCCCGTGTTAGCGCAACCGGACATAACAAAACCTTTCGATGTTTATTGCGATGCCTCAGGCATTGGTCTCGGCTGCGTCCTAATGCAGGAAGGTCGAGTCATTGCCTACGCCTCACGACAACTTCGAAAGCATAAGGTCAATTATCCTACTCATGATTTAGAACTGGCTGCAGTAGTACATGCTTTGAGAATTTGGAGGCATTATTTGTTGGGGAAACTGTGTCATATCTACACAGATCATAAGAGCCTTAAGTATATTTTCACTCAACCAGAATTAAACATGAGACAAAGAAGGTGGTTAGAATTGATTAAAGATTATAATTTGGAAGTGCATTATCACCCAGGCAAGGCTAATGTAGTCGCCGACGCTCTTAGTAGAAAGGCCCATTGCAACTATACAGAGTTATTTCCTAAAGAAAGCTTTAATCTCTTACATCCAGCAGTACTTCACAATATTGTTGTTAGTTGCAATTTGGAAAGCCAGATTATTGAAGGTCAACAAACTGATCCTGGTATTTTTCATATCAAGCGAAAAATACAAGAGGAAGAAACCAGGCATTTCCGAGTGGATGAAAAGGGAGTGCTATGGTTTGATGATCGTTTGGTAGTTCCTAAAGATGAAAAATTAAAAGAACAGATCTTGTCCGAAGCCCATTCCTCAAATCTATCTATCCATCCTGGTAGTAGCAAAATGTACCAAGATTTGAAACCTAAATATTGGTGGACTAAAATGAAGAAAGAAATAGCAAGATATGTTGCTCATTGTGATGTATGTGGAAGGGTAAAAGCAGATCACTTACGACCTGCTGGACAACTTCAATCTTTATCTATTCCTGAATGGAAATGGGCAGAAATCGGTATGGATTTTATAACTGGACTCCCTAGAACACAAAAGGGTTATGATTCTATTTGGGTGATTGTGGATCGTCTTACCAAGGTAGCACATTTCTTACCTGTTAAGATCAGATATAGTGCAGAGCAAAGATGCAGATTTGTACATAGCTCAAATTCTACGCTTGCATGGTGTTCCAAAACTATCATATCGATAGGGGGTCACAATTTATGGCACGTTTTTGGGAACATTTACATGCATACCTTGGCACTAAATTGATTAGAAGTTCTGCTTATCATCCCCAGACTTCTGGTCAAGTTGAAAGAGTGAATCAAATTTTTGGAAGACATGTTGAGAGCCTGTATACTTTCTGCTTCGGGATCTTGGGATGAATGGTTACCTCTAGCAGAATTTTCATATAATAACAGCTATCAAGAAAGCATCAAGATGGCACCATTCGAAGCACTTTATGGTAGAAAATGTAGGACTCCCTTAAACTGGGTAGAACCTGGGGAGAGAAGGTACTACGGTATTGATTTTGTGAAGCAAGCCGAGGAACGAGTCCAAAAGATCCAACAACATCTAAAAGTCTGCTCAATCTCGTCGAAAAAAGTTATGTTGACAAAAAGACGTAGGCCAATAACCTTCAATGTTGGTGACTATGTCTATTTAAAGGTCTCGCCCTACAAGAGTGAACGTCGATTTGGTATACAAGGGAAGCTAGCCCCTCGCTATGTGGGACCATTCCAAATTTTATCTCGCAAAGGAGAAGTGGCATATGCTTTGCAACTTCCACCACACATGAGTGCAATATTTAATGTCTTCCATGTTTCTCAATTAAAAAGAAGCTTGAGAGCGCCAATGGAAGAGATCAACTTGGATGACATTAAATTAGCATCGGATCTTACATATAAAGAAGAGCCAACCGAGTGTTGGAAGAAACCGAAAAAGAGTAACTTCGAATAAGATTATAAAATTCTATAGAATTTTGTGGAGCAACCACACCGACGAAGATGCCACGTGGGAGCGAGAAGATTTTCTTCGTACCAATTACCCAACTTTCTATGAGCAATGGTAGGCCCTGCGAAATCTCGGGACGAGATTTTTGTTAGGGGGGGAGGAGCTGTAACATCCTAAATGTTAATTGTATTGCATTGCATTTTCATTATGCACAAAGCACCATTTTGCATTTAGTCATAAGCAAAAAGCTATTGCAAGTTCTATGTGTGCAATATAAATAATTGTTAACAATCTCAAAAATGAGTTAAAAAGGTCTATAATAATAATTGAGATAGGGTTTATATACAACTTTTTGGCTAAAAGTACTCACATGTGATGATATGGTTATTTATGCCTTTTTCATGTTAATAGAAAGCTTAAAGTGTAATTATATTTTCTTTTCAGATTTTGAGGTTAAACCTTAAATAGAAGTTGTAGTATAAGTGGTGTGCTACAATTTTTGTTTTTGGGCCTACGGCTAAATCCTATTTTAAATTACTCAAAAACCCACTTGAAAACTGAAGACAGCAAAGGTTTGAATTAGGGCCTTAGAATTTTTCTAAGTCCTGAAATCCAGTAATTAAGTTCCATGTTTAGGGCTGTTTAATTTTAATTTTTAAGAATCAAAATCTGGGAACTAATTTACCATTGGTTGGTACAAAGTTTACATTTTCATGCCATGGAATTGGTTGAGTTTAGTTGCTGCTGTTTAACTCTTAATTATTTGCCTAACATAGCTAACCATTGTAATCAGGACCCTGCTTAACTGAATCCAACCTGATTTCAGGTTTCAGTTTTAGTTTGGTAATGTTTAGCACCTTGTAGATTGCAAACCAAACCGAATGAGACTTTGATCCTTAAAGCAAACTTGTAGTCCACACATCAAAGAATGCAACGGTGAAATTGGTTTGCAATTTGGCTACCTGAACCGAGAATTAGGAAGGGAGAAAGATCGTGGTTTCAGTCGGCCACTTTGTAGCCACAAAGCAGCAGGCACCTTCGCGTCGGCCTTCCGCTGCCCGCCGGCGATTGGCCGTCGTCGCCACGCCTGCGTTTCAGTGAATAGCGCGGTTCACGCTGGCCGCAGGGGATTGGAGAAGCGTTTGCGCCCATGCCCTGCCCATACCGTTTTGCACCCGCCCGGCTCGTCGCCGTTCTCTTCCCTTCTTCTCTCTGTTCACCGGCGACACGGAGCGGTTCCCGTGTTTTCGCTCGAGCACGGCCTTGCCTTTTCCTCCGCGTGGACGAGTTCGCAAAACCTCCAGCTACCTCCCGGTACCCAGCATTGCTATAAATAGCCACTTGCCGGCCGCCATTTCTTCTTTTCCATCTTACGCTCACCGCCCGGCGAGGATCACTCCTCGCAAAATTCGACGCCCGTTGCTCCATCATTTTCAAATTAAACCCGCCACTACTTCCGTAGCTTCCTTGCACATCCATCGCACCCATTCTCACCCTTTGCCATCGATCAAATCGCCCAGACATTCACCATCTTCTTCACGGCCGGTCGGAGCTCCGCCGAGCTCACTTCTATCGCCGACCAGCTTGCTCGGTGAGTCTCGTCTTAGGATTCGTCGTATCGAGCTCACTCCGTCACCTAGATCATGATCGGCCTATTACTCTTGTACCATTTGCCCAGGGAATTGCCGGAACGCCTCCCGCCGCCCGTGTTCACGTCGCCGAGCCGCCCTCGCCCACGGCCGGACCCCTTCGAGCCGTCTCCGACGCAACGAACGTGAGCACCGTAAATCGTAGGCGATCAGCGATAGATGCTAACCTCGGGATTTAACCCCTATGGCACGCTAATCTGTCGCAACACGTCCACGCCGGTGGCGTTGCTCCGCCCGTGCCGCCATGACCGTCAGGGTGCCCTCCTCTCGCACCGCACGCAAAGACCAACTAACACCCTAGGGCGATGCGGGGTTGCCCCGAGCACGGCCCCAGTGCTAAACTCACCACGGCGACCTCGCCGTCGTCGAAATTTGCGGTCAACGGCCGGCGCCGCCCGGTCAGCTCGGAACAACTGTTCCTGACCAGCGGGCCCGCCTGTCGACCACCCCGGCCAAGGAACCCCCACTTGGCGGCCGTTTTCTTTTTTATTCAAAATTTTGAATAGTGCTGACTTTTGTTTTTTTATATAAAATTAAATTGAGCTCCAAAAATTATGAAATTTTTTGTGTAACCTCCCTATGATGGAATCTATGTGAGAAAAATATGAAACCTAGAAAAATAGCTATTTTGGTTTGATCAAAAATTACCCCTTTTAATTAACAAATGGACATTTCATGATTTTTCTAGAATAAAATATTGATCCAAAAATCATGAAAATTATTTTACACTTATTTCATGATAGTACCAGTCTGTATAAAAAGTTTGAGAAGATTTTGAAGATGTTTTATAAAATCATTATTTCTAAAATTAGAAATAAGAGAAAAAAGAAAAGGGTATGATTTCATGTGTGTGATGTTTGAAGATTCTAAATTCATGCTTTGCTGTTTTAAATTCATAAGGTACTGTTCAGCCTTTTAAGTATTTCCATTACTTCATATATGCTTTATTATTTCATGTCACATTTCTTAGAAAGTATATAAATACGTGTATATGCCTTATATACCTTTAAAAGAAAACACTGCCATGTGATGCGGGAATGACCTCCTATGTTATTTTGTTTTACCTTGGATCATAAACCCCACTGGTCCTCGGCCTTTCCGTTGTTAGTAATAACAACTTGAATAAGCTAGCTAAGGATTAAGAAGTGATCCTTTATGGTAATCAAATCAAATCTCCCGTAGAGGAGATATGCACCTACTACGTATGAGATAAAGATAAGTAATCTTTGGCTTTCTTATACACAATCTTGATAATATAGTGTTGTCATCGAGAAAGAGAACTGCACACATGGAACCTTATGTAGCTTTCCATCATTACCATTTGCATGATCATCGCATCACGCATCATTTCATGTCATAACATGCTACCATCATGCCTCCTATATGCATTCCCGGTATTTATGCAACACATACATTCATATAGGATCCGAGGAGAACCTACAATCGAGTACACCGTGATCGGGAGGATCCACGGGGAGGCAAAGACCCGAAGGAGGAGAAGGAACCATCGACCCACCTGCCGGAGTGCCCGAACCCGCGGTCCCTCTACTTTTCGCCGAGGCAAGCCCCGAGCATTCTATTAACCCATTCTATTTGAAATGCAAATTTTTACTTCAATTTGCTTTATTTTATGCATTACGTTATAAGAATTGCGTGACACCGTTGTTGCATGAACACCTTGACCACTCAAATACACCCTTTTTATTCTACTAGTATTGGTAGATAGTTGATGCTTAGCCCCTCGCTTAAATAATTAGAAGTCGGATGATTCTGTCATCCGCAACCCGAGGTTGATACTTGTGATGTCCTTAATCATTTGATGGATCATAATTGGAGACCGGACGGAGATGGTGTTTTCCGTCGTAGGTCGATTAAGGACCGAGCCGTATTCGGATCTAGGTGTGAGATTGAACGTACCTTCACATAACCGCCCGAATAACTCGTTTCGACGGTGAAACCGGTAGCTTATTCGAGGTAGTTCTTGAACCGCTTATGCATTCTTGGGACGAACGGAAGGGGAAAGGGTACTGGTCAAGACCCTGCATGACTACGGGCTACGGGCTGAACGGGCATGACTTGTGAGACGCAGTACCATGAGTTTTGCATAGCGTGATCAAGCCTATCTTTCGAATAGAGCAAGCAGTGACTTGAGCAGGCTTTGGCCGGCTTGCAAGAGTGTGTGATACGGGCTTTACCCGGCCGGGTGTAATCGATTCGAATCGCCGTCTCTCCCGGAAAGTGAGAAACTCATACCTGACCGCAGAGACGTAGTTAAGAAAAAAAAATATATATAACTACATGTTGAGATTAAAAGGACTATATTCTGGTACCTCAATTCATAGATTTGTTTATTATAATAGGCAAGATGACGTAGTCAATACAAAGCTATATTTAGATAGTTAAAGTATAGTTGTTGATAATACTTGAAATAAGGATCAAGTTTAGTAAGCAGATTTCCGCAAAGCTTGCTAGCCAACAACCTCCTTTGATGCTTTTCATGTACCTTGGAAGCCTTTATCTTTTCCCTGTCGGGTAAGTCTTGCGGAGTACAATTGAGTACTCAGGGTTTTACCCACCGTTGCAGGTGATATGCTATATGAGGATTATTGCGTTACTTGCTTTAATCCTGTGGATGACGTGGATGAGTAAGGGCCGATGGGCTAGGTCATATCTATAACTCTGTCACCATGCTTGTACAGGAGGCTTGAATAAAACTGGTGATGTAAAAACACTTATGTTATTGTAGTTTGAAATAAATACTACTTTTATGTAACATATTTGGAACCAGTGTTGTAATAACCCTCGATGTATAATTATTTTTTCCGCCGTACTCTGTATGCTGATGTATGATATACCTTGATCATGATCCAGTTTGCAAGTTGATTTACCGAGGTCCTTCGTGACACTCGGCGGACTACCGGATTTATTCGAGAAGCGGTGTATGCGTGTCAACGTTATTACGGGGGGCAGTTACACTTAATCTCGGGTGGATTGGTCGGTTACGTCACGATGGCGCTTGCGGATTTATCTCTTGATCATTCTGTGTGCGTTAAATATACCAACAAGCTTTTAAAGGCGCCGCTTCTTTTTGTAGCTGCTTTGGGATCGAGCCAAGTTCGTCCGTGTACCTTTTATTTTCGTTTTTATCACCTTTACCTTACCACATGGATTCCACGCCTATCTTTCAATTTTTCGGCTCCAAAGGGCGAGTTGTTGGAGCCTCCACCATCATCACATCCTATACTCACTGATGGCTATAAGCTTCGCCCACGCTTTCATAGCCATGGTTCGGGAGCAATCCTTCTCGGATTAGAAGACGAAAATCCATACACCCATCTTAGAGAATTTGAGCAATTGTGTTCTTGCTTGAATATTGCCGCATGACACAAGAGACCATTAAATGGAAATTGTTTCCGTTCTCCCTTTTAGGAAGAGCGAAAACAGTGGTATGCTCATACTTGTAGGAGGAGGAAAGGAAATTGGGATGAACTTCGAGACAAATTTTGTCTTGCTTTCTTCCCTCTTCCTCGGATCGCCGCTCTTCGAGTAGAAGTTCTTACCTTTAAACAAAAAGGACAAGGAGACATTAGGAGCAGCTTGGGCTAGGTTCTTAAATCTTATCAATACCGGTCCAACCCTTCACTTGCCCCGACCACGTGCTTCTTTACCACTTCCATCTCGGTCTTAACAAGGAAGCTGCTCGCATCTTGACTTATCTTCGGAGGTTCATTCTCGCACAATACCGTGAGTGAGGGAAAGCCATACTAGAGAAAATCCTTGAAAACACCCCTTACACCGCATCTTTGATGAATTTCCTAAAGAAGAAGAAGAAGTCAAGCCAAGCCCCGACCAACAAGAGGAGACAGATACAATCAAATCTAAAATTCCTTTAAATCCTATAGATGATTTGGTTGTTAAACAATCTCCAATTGAGGAAACAAAACATATTTTAGAAGATGATGAATCTCATCCTTCCACGTTCCCTTTTGAAATCGAGGATGATCTTTTTGAAGACTTTGGCAATGCCTCGAATTTACCGCCTTCAAGTGAAGGCTCGACACACTCTATGTCATACGAGGATAATGATGGCCCAAATAATGATTCTCTCCTTATAGAACATATTAAAGGACTATCGGCCATCATGAGTCATGAGTGGTTGGCGAAACGGAGTTATCCACTGAGGTAGCCTGAATCAATGCTCCATCAGACATTATCACTTGCATTATTAAGGGGACCACTATAGAGGCTTACTATAGTCCAACTGTTGGGATGAATATTATTTCAAAGGCTTTAGCCGAACAACTTTTCCCCAACGAGTTCTTGATCCCATCTCATAAGCTTTTCTTAACTCCTTCTAGAGATACTCTTGAAAGTTATGGGGTCATAAGGTCTATTCCATTGCGAATACAATGTTCCGAGTATCGATTAAATTTTCATATCTTTGATATCTCAGACACATCCATCTTGATTGGTGTACCTTTTAGGACATTCTTTCAAGAAAGACCAAAACAGGGTCTCTTAGATATAAAACTAGGAAGTTCTCCTATCACCATCTCGCTTGCACGCTCAAGTAATGCAATAGTAGAACCCAAGCCTGAACCAGACCCTATTGAGGAAGTCTTAATGGCATCCTTAGAAGACATGGCTCAATCAGCTCTTGATGATGAACACTTTGTTCAAGAAGAGGAAGAGTTGGCAGAGCCTATAAAGATAGAGGAAATAGAGGAGCCATCGCAACCCTCTATTGAGCTAAAACCCCTTCCTTCTGGCTTAAAATATGTCTTTCTCAATAATAATCGAGAAACACCTATCATCATAAGTGACAAGCTTTCCCAAGATGAAACGTATCAACTTGTCACTGTCCTAGAAAGACATAAATCAGCTATAGGCTACTCACTCCAAGACCTCAAGGGAATTAGTCCCATTCTCTGCACTCATCGTATTCCCACCGATCCTGATTCTTTACCATCGAGGGAACCACAAAGGAGACTTAACAATGCAATGCGAGAAGTTGTTAAGAAAGAGGTCCTTAAGCTTTTACACGCTGGGATTATTTATCCCGTACCTCATAGTGAGTGGGTTAGCCCTGTCCAAGTTGTGCCAAAGAAAGGAGGAATGACGGATCGTTAGGAATGAGAAGAATGAGCTCATCCCTCAACGTCTTCGTCACTTGGGTGGCGTATGTGCATTGACTACCGGAAACTTAATAAGGCTACAAAGAAAGATCACTTCCCGTTACCCTTCATTGATGAAATGTTGGAACGGCTTGCAAATCACTCTTTCTTTTGTTTTCTTGATGGGTATTCCGGATATCATCAAATCCCAATCCACCCAGATGACCAAAGTAAGACTACTTTCACATGCCCATATGGAACATATGCATATAGACGAATGTCGTTTGGGCTGTGTAATGCTCCGACTTCTTTTCAAAGGTGCATAATGTCTATTTTCTCCGATATGATCGAGAAAATCATGGAGGTTTTCATGGATGACTTCACTTTGTCTATGGCAAAAACCTTTGATGAATGTTTAGAGAATTTAGACATAGTCTTACAACGGTGTGAAGAAAAGCACTTAGTCCTAAATTGGGAAAAATGTCATTTTATGGTTCGGGAAGGGTAGTGTTAGGACACAAGGTGTCCGAATGTGGGATAGAAGTGGATAGAGCAAAGATTGAAGTTATTGAACAACTTCCACCTCCCACAAATGTGAAAGGCATTCGCAGCTTTTTAGGCCACGCAGGGTTCTATAGGCGTTTTATCAAAAACTTTTCTCAGATCGCTAGACCCCTAACTAGCCTCCTAGCCAAAGATGTACCTTTCATTTTTAACACTAAATGCCTTGAAGCTTTTGAAATTCTCAAAAAGAGCACTCATCTCAGCTCAATTATTCAACCACATTTGGAGTCTACCCTTTGAGATCATGTGTGATGCTAGTGACTTTGCGGTGGGTGCCGTTTTTTAGGACAAACCAAAGATAAGAAACATTACGCTATATCCTATGCTAGCAAAACCTTGTGCAGGCCACAACTTAATTATGCTACCACTTGAAAAGAGATCTTGGCGGTGGTCTTTGCAATAGACAAGTTTAGATCTTACTTAGTGGGAGCGAAAGTAATAATATACACAGACCATGCTGCACTTAAATACCTCCTCACTAAGAAAGATGCTAAGCCTCGGTTAATCCGATGGATTCTTACGCTCCAAGAATTTGACATAGAGATAAGGGATAAAAAAGGAGTAGAAAATTCAGTAGGCTGACCACTTATCTAGACTTCAATATAAAGACACATATGAGCTACCTATTAATGACTATCTAAGGGATGACACGCTCCTCGCGATGAACGGACTCCGATCCTTGGTACGCAAATATTGTCAACTATATGGTTGCGGGTTATATTCCACCAGGAGGAGACAAGAGGAAGCTCCAGTATGAGAGTCGTACCCATTTATGGGGCGATCCATATCTTTACGAGGATGCATGCCGATGGATTGCTACGGAGGTGTGTCCCGACAATTGAAGGCATGAAGATCATTGAGAGATGTCATTCATCACCCTATGGAGGACATTATGGAGCATTCCGTACACATGCCAAGATTTGGCAAAGCGGATTCTTCTGGCCAACGATGTATCAAGATACGAAAGAGTTTGTCAGAAGATGTCTCAGATGCCAGAAACATGGAAACATCAACACTCGGGATGCGATGCCACTCACGGAACAACCTCAGTGGAATTATTTGATGTCCGGGGAATTGATTTCATGGGACCACTCCCAAAGTCGGGAGATCTGAGAATATATCTTGGTAGCAGTCGACTACGTGTCCAAATGGGTAGAAGCATTACCATGTCGAGCTGCCGACTCCAAGCACTCCAAGAAGATGTTCAATGAAGTAATATTTCCACGTTTTGGAATGCCTAGACTGGTCATAAGTGATGGAGGACCACATTTTATTGATAAAAGATTCCGGCAGTTCTTAGCAGAAAATGGAGTCAAACACAACATTGCTACTCCATACCACCCTCAGACAAGTGGTCAAGCTGAAACATCAAATAAGCAAATCAAAAACATTCTGCAAAAGACTGTGGATGAAATGGGCAAGAAATGGAAGTACAAGCTTTCTGATGCACTGTGGGCTTATCGAACTGCATACAAGACACCCATAGGCATGACACCTTATCAGCTGGTATATGGTAAAACATGTCACTTGCCTGTTGAATTAGAATTCAAAGCCTACTTGGGCAATCAAGAAATGGAATATGGATATCCATCTTGCTTGGCAAGAATCGTCAAATGCAAATATCTGAGCTAGAAGAATGGAGAGAGAAGGCATATCATAATTCCAAGATTTACAAAGAAAGAACAAAAAGATGGCATGATAAGAGAATCAAGCACAAGGAGTTCAAACCTGGGGACAAGGTATTGCTGTTCAATTCAAGGGTAAAACTCTTTGGTCATGGAAAACTTAGAAGCAAATGGGAAGGACCATTCAAGGTAGTTGAAACCTCATCACATGGAGCCATTACAATTCAAGATGACTCGGGTAACATCTTCAAGGTAAATGGCCAACGTTTGAAAATATTTCTTGAAATCAAAACTTAGAAGAAATAGACCTGATTGAATTTCTACAATTTAATGATCCTATCTAAAAAAAAGAAGAGAATTCAATCACCAAGACTCTAGAAAAGTAAAATTTATATGCCTAGCACTTAATCTGCTTCCCACGAGTTTTGTGTCTATTTGAGTTTCTGCGAGGATTTGGCGGTTTGAGAAGAATAAACAAGGACTAATCAAATATCTAGCTTGGGGAGGGCATCCCCTAGTTATCAAGTAAGTATACCTAAGCGATTATTGAGTCTATCTTATAGTCTTAAAATACCAAAAATATGTGGGCACATGAAGGTCCACGTCTGTCAAGTCTTTTGTGAGTTATTAATTAAAAATAAATGAATGATCATTAAAATCAAATAAAAGATACTTTAGTTATTTATTAAGGTGTGATCATAGAGTGTTTATCATTCGGTCTAGTTTGTTAAGAGTCAAATAAAAACTGAAGAACAATATGATTTTATCTTGGAAATGATGAATAGTTGCTCTATTGTAATTTCTTTCCAAACCTACTTCCAAGCATGAGTTCTCTTAAATTAATAATAATGTCTTACAATGAAATTAAATGCATGGGTAGCAAATGCTTGATCTAAGGTCTAAGTAATTGGTGGGTATGATATGATGATCTGAGCTACTGTTATCTTGTTCTAAACAACACTAGAGATCCCAGATTTACCAATATTAATATGACTAATAATTGCATTGAGTTAAATTAAACCTTGTTGACCCTATGCGGTTATCATGCTATTGAATTGAGATCACTTACACATTCCATTCATTTTACGTATAAATGCTCATAATTATCTGTTGCTATCCTCTCAAAAAGTTTGTTGGAAGACATGTGGCTATGCAAAAGTATCCGAGGAAATAAAAAGGGACAAGTGTCCGGGGAAACCTCAAAAAGATAGATCCCGAGGAAATAAAAAGGGACAAGTGTCCGGAACCTCGAAAAATGAATATCGAGAAAAAAAATGGGCACGTGCGTTCGATAGTAGAATTAGCCTCATAGCCATGTGTCTCTAATAAACAGAAGAAAGTGATAAAATAAAAAAAATCGACTCCATTTTCCATATACATGCACTTCTCGATTCAATGGTGTGATTGACTTTCTCTATGGATCCTTTGTTTAATTTAACAACAATATGTCTCTAATCTTTTGAAAAACAATTAATAATAATATAATTAATTATGAAAACTCCGGATTGAAAGGTGAAGTGAAAGAACTAGAGACATAGTACTTGATTTGATCGTTCTATCTATCGAGTTACTCAAGATCAAGGTAAAAGCAATAAGCCCCATGATGAATAATATGATTTCTAAATTTAAAAGGAGAATTTTTGTTTGAAGGTATGTGTACTTGTTGGAAGTGAAAATATAAACGGCAACTCTGATCCATTGTTGAGTTTGGCTTTACTAAGGGACTAGCAAAGGATAAGCTTGGGGAACTTGTTGATGGTCCTTAATGCCTATTTTATACCATCAATTATTGCATAAATTAACATGAAAAGAATCATAAAAAAAGCATAGTTGTAGGGTTTGATTCTAGCATTTCCCAGGGATTTGTGTTGTTCTCGATCATTTTGCGGTATATCAATTTTGCATAGAATAGAAGTATCTCAAATGATGAATTGGACTACATCATTCGGCGGGGCTCGTCGAGGCGATCCCGAAAGCGGATATATCATTTTGCTATATTCGGGTTAGTCAAAATATCTATTCTACACGAAACCAACACTAGAAGACTCTAGAAGGCACGAGAAGCGGCGTCTGCATTTGGGGCCCACTCTGAGGGTTGGGGCGAGAGCCCCACCGGGCCGCCGGCGCCCTGAGGAAAATCGGGGCCCGCTTGACGGGTGGCCTCCTACCACCTTAGGGTTCACAACTCCACGTTGCGGAAGTCGGTTTGGCCCAACAAGCAAGCGATAGAAGAATAGTCCCACATCGCTGTTCGAGGAAGAGGTGGAAGGCTTTCTCTAGGATATAAATAAAGAGGTAGACCCCCATAGTTTTAGTGCACCATATTATGGAGATGTAGAGTGTCCCTCGAATGGATAGACTCTCATCTCCAAAACTCTTGTAAAGTAGAAAATAGGGAGAGAGGAGAGGGAGCGGTGGATGAGGGCCCGGCCGAGCGGATCTTCCTCAACTTTTGTACCTCTACGGGGAGACGAATCTTCTTCAAGTTTTTTCGGTTGGTAACTCTTAAGTTTTCTATTTAATTAAGTTTTGTTCTTACTTTACTTAGTTTACGGGATCTTAGCTCGTATTGGAGTGCTCTAGTTATTCTTGGCGTAGTTAGAGTAGTGTCGATAAGCGTAGGCGTGGTGTCTAGGCTAGAGTTTACACGAGTTCGCCCTAATTCTTCACGGTTAGTTGTGGTAGCCTTGGTGTGAGCTTTGTCGGTTCTATGTTCGTTAGTACCATAACCAAGTAAGAACCCTTCATCAACCTTAGGTGTAAACTTAGAGCTTTTGGATTTCTTATTAAGTATGAAACACTTGCATCCAAAAACTCTAAAGTAATCCACCCTTAGGTTTGTTACCTTTGTGAGTAGCTCGTAGGCGATCTTCTTCCTTATCTTGTGAAGATATAGGCGGTTGATAGCATGACATGTCGTATTCACGGCCTCCGCCCAAAAAAGTCTTTCTCCGGGGTCTTGTACTCATCCAACATTGCTCTTGCGGCTTCAATAAGTGTTCGGTTCTTCCTCTCCACAACACCATTTTATTGCGGAGTGTATGGAACCGAAAACTTATGCTTGATGCCTTCATCATCAAGAAATTCTTCAATGTTGGTGTTTCTAAACTCCGTCCCTATTGTCACTTCTCACTTTCTTGATCTTCACATCAAACTCATTTTGAGCTCTTCTTGCAAACTTTTTGAAGATCCCTTGGGTTTCACCTTTATCTCTCAAAAAAGAACACCCAAGTGAAGCGAGAATAATCATCAACAATTACAAAACCATATTTGTTACCTCCAATGCTTATATAAGCATTGGGTCCGAATAAGTCCATGTGAAGTAGCTCAAGCGGTCTTGTAGTTGTCACTATATTCTTGACGGGATGTTTAGCTCCAACTTGCTTCCCGGCTTGACATGCACTTTAAAATTCTATCTTTCTCAAAAAGAAACATTTGTTAGTCCAAGGATGTGTCCACCTCTTTGAAGGTCGGCCAAGTTCCTCATGCCAACATGAGCTAGTCAGCGATGCCATAACCAACCCATGCTAGATTTTGCCACTAAACAAGTCTTGGACCCCACTTTACTAGTTGCAAAATCAACTAGGTAAAAGCTTGCCCTTGAGTTGACCCGTAAAAGCAATAGAGGAATCTGCCCTTCTAGAGACTTCCACACCCTTATCCGTAAAGAGACAATTGTATCCAATCTCACAAAGTTGTGAGACGGACAATAAATTGTATCCCAATGAATCCACAAGTAGAACATTAGAAATAGAATTATTATTTGAGATAGCAATTTTACCCAAACCAAGGATATCTCCTTTGCTATTGTCACCAAAGACAATCCTTTCACATGAAGTTTGATTTGGTTGAAAGGATGTGAACATGTTCTTCTCTCCGGTCATATGATTTGTGCATCTACTATCAAGCACCCAACTTGATCCACCGGGAGGAATATTCCTACAAAACAAATTTAAGCCTTTGTTTTAGGTCCCGAGTTGGAACTTAGGGGTTAGTCAAATAAGGCTTGGGCACCCAAACACTCCTCAAGATTTGCCTCTTCTTGAGGGCACCCACATACTTCACCATAATCTTGCCATCCTTATCCCAACAACACATATAATCACAAATATGGCTCAGTGAGATGGGCACTTGTTGTTTGGGCACCTCCACTTGCTTCTTCTTGTTGCTCTTGTTGTTGATAGGTGTGCTTGTAGGAGTAGTAGCATTATTTACCTTGTTGATAAGATCAACAAGTGGCACACTCTTGTTGATGTTCACACAAGCCACCCCATTTACCATTTTTCTTCTATTGGCTTTCCCATCATACCTATTGTAGCCAATGCCATCCTTAATCATGGGGTGCCTTGACGCCTTGTACACATTGGCTTGTTGCTTTTCCTTGCACTTGCAACCAACCTTGACAATGTTGTTTAATCTTTGTATCTCCTTGTTCTTCTTTTTCTAGCTCAACAAGGTTAGTAGCACATGCATTTATATCGACATTAAAAGCATCTTTCCACAGCCCTTGCTAGTTGAAGCTTTAGTTTCTTTGTAAGCGGTAGAGGTGCTTCTCCAAAGAGTGTCATAGTTTAGCTCAAGATTATCATATTTTTCTTTTAAGCTTTCGAAGCTCTCTTGAGCCAAACTAAGTTCATTCTTTAGAGAAGCTAAAGTGTCATTGAGTGAAGAGTATTCCTTGGTCAAGCATTCATATGAATCCTTGACCATGGACAATTCCACACTCAACTTCTCAACCTTTCCCTTTTCCACGATGAGAGATGCTTCAAGTCCTTGGGTCTTCTCCCTTTCCTCTAGGAGCAATTCCCCTTGCGACTCAATGCATGACTCACGCTCTTCTATGGTGTACATTAGCTTCAAGATTTTAGTTGCTGGCTTTTTACCATATTTCTTAATGATTTTGCTAGCATAGTTCTCATCATTCTCATCATCACTATCACATTCACTAGATGTATGAGTAGGAGAGTTAGGAGGCATCTTATCTCCTTTTGCCATGAGGCAAGTAGGAGTGTGATAATCGTTGTCGGTGAGGTTGGCGAAGAGCGAAGGTGATGAAGAAATGTTGGTGAAGAGAGACGTCGATGAAGCATTGTCGGTGATGAGCATTGAAGAAGAGGATGCCTCTTGTATAGCAATTGCAGCCACACTCTTCTTCTCATTGCCATTGTCATCTTCACTATCATCATCTGATTGCCACTCTTGACCCATGTGTGCTTCACCTCTCTTCTTATCCTTATACTTCTTATCATCTTGCTTGTTGAATCTAGACCTCTTGCCTTTGTTTGGACAATCTGCAACAAAGTGATCAATATCTCCACACTCATAGCAAAATCTCTTCTTGAAGGGCTTGCTTCCACCACTTCTTCTCATCTTGTCTTTCTTCATTCTAAGAAATTTCTTGAAGTTCCTTACTAGTAATGCTTGCTCATCATCAAGATCATCATCATCGCTGTTATCTTCATGCTCACAATGCCTCTTGTTGTAATGACTTGTGTCTTCATCTTGTGATGCCTTGAGTGCAATACTCTTTCTATATCTCACTGCTTCTTTGGCTTCATCATCTAGCACTTCATGATGCAGTAGCTTAGCAAGCATCTCTTGTGATGTCATAGTGCTGTAGTTGTCCTTCTCTATAATGAAAGAAGCAAGCATGTTGTTCTTTTGTTTATACACTCTACAAATCTTCCTTGCTGCTGCATGGTCATCCCACCGTATGTCTCTAAGTGCTCTAATTCTATTCACCAAGGTCATAAATCTATTGTACATTTCTTGAGTGGTCTCTCCTTCCAATGTGAAGAAGTTTTCAATCTTTCCTTGTAGAAGCTCAATATTTCCCACTCTAACACTCTTGTCTCCTTCAAATGAAACTTTCAAGGTCTCCCCAAATTTGCTTTGCACTAACCATTCCATTGACTTTGTTGTTCTCTTCCGGAGATAGACATTGCAAGATTAAAGTTGCCGCTGTTGCATTGAGTTGGAAATCGGCGGCATCTTCGGGTGTCCACTCATTAGCATCTTGAGGAACATTCACACCAACTTCCACTACTTCCCAACACCTTGCGGCTATAAGGTGCAACTTCATCCTATAAGCCCAATCAACATATCTCACACCATCAAATTGAGGTGGCTTGCCGGGATTGACTATTGGCATGTTTGGATTGTTTCCTTTGCTCGATGACCCATAGTCATAACTAGTTCTTGCATAAGCTTTCGGTATTTTGTCACCACCATCATTAGTTGACTCCGCATTTGCCTTCTCTAGTGCTTCCTTCATCTTGTTGGGTTGCTCTTGCATCTTGTCCATTTGCTCCTTTTACTGCACTTGGAGCTTCTCGGTGAGTTGAGCGGTGATTTGCTCAACGAGAGTCTTCATGGTGTCCGCATCCATCTTGACCAATGTTACTTCTCACGCGGTGAAGCGTCAATCCGAGGGACCAATGCTCTGGTACCAATTGAAAGGATCTAATTGGCCTAGAGGGGGGGTGAATAGGCGTATTTTCGAATCCTGAAATTCACAAACTCAATTTGCAGAAGTTAAATGCTCACCGGAAGTTTCGGTGGTTTGGAGCAGAAATTCCGGGCTAGACCAAAACTTATATTGCAAACCAACTAGAACTTCGGGTGTCCTAAAGCTAGGTAATCAGAGTAAATGAGTTGTGATTTCAATTACACATGTACCACACCCTTCTAGATGATGTTGATGATGGAATCAATTTCCCCACACCTTTGGGAATCACCTCTTGGATTGAGTTCTTCTTCCTACAACCAAATATACAATAGAGAACACAAAGAACACAATAATAAGGGTAGTCGATGCTACCACCACAACAAGCACACGGGACACACGATTTATCCCGAGGTTCGGCTTTCCCCACAAAGGAGTGCCTACGTCCTCGTTGTTGAGGTGGCCACCAAGGCCTGACCACGTAGGTCACCTCCCTCAAGCAACCACAAAGGAAAGCTTGAGATATCCACTAAGATGAAGGGTAATATAAACGCTTCGGGTGCCCTCACAAGTAAATCAACACGGGCAACCACGAAGAACGCCTAGCCGGCTAGGGTTCCAAGAACCCAAGAGTAATAAACACAAAACCAACCGGCAAGACGGAGAAACCAAGTGCTCAAGTCGAAGATCGATGCTCCCACTCTCAAATCTCACGTCCCTAGCTCAAACAATCGAAGGTTGAAGCTTGGAAGCAAGGGGGGAGAGAGAGTGGGCGAGTCAAAGCTTGGGGGCTGTTGGGAGAGCAGTTAAAGAGTGAAATGTCTGGCCTAACGGTTAGAAACGGAGGTAAAAAGTATATATACTTCGGCTCTAAAATGACCTACCGGAAGTTCTGGTGGAGCCCACCGGAAGTTCCGGTCCAAATGGATCTGACCGTTGGCCTGAGATGGGCGAGACTTCGGGGGTGACCGAACTCTCGGTCTATGACCGGAACTTCCGGTCGTGCGCAAGCGCGCAGGCGTCGCGTCACGAGGAGATCACTTCCGGTCTCCGACCGGAACCTCCGATCTGGGCGGAACTTCCGGTCAGGGACCGGAACTTCCGCCAGGCTAAAACCCAGCTACCGTCGCGTGCGAGAACCAGCTTCCGGTCTCTGACCGGAACTTCCGGCCAGAGCGGAACTACCGCTGGAAGACCGAAACTTCCGGTCCACCCTGCAGAAACAACAAAACCTTTCTAAACTCATAAGGGTGAAACAAAGTCTCTCAAGCTACTTCTAAACATCGACATGAGCACTTTTATTCCCCATCTAGCTAGTCAATTTTGTATCCCTCTTGATAGTACGGCGTATCCTACGACTCAAATCAAAATAAAATGAGAGAGAATCACTTGAGCCGAACCGCCTTTTGTCCATAAAATTTAGGGTGCTATCATTCACCGAATTCTTTCGTTTAATTCCATCCATGGATTAACACCTGTAGATATCACTTGATGAACATGTTAGTCCCTAATTTGATTGTCATTAATTATCCAAAACCCTCACCGGGAGCGAATGCACTAACATAATTGTTGTACTTATTATTTATAAAAATTGTCGGCAATTGTTTCTCGGAAAACAAAAACATTGTCTATTTAGGGACGAAGGGAGTATACAAGTATATGATTTAATATTTTACTAGCAGATTGTTTTGTGTGTTGCAACGGTTCCCAATCTTAAACTCTTATAAAGTCAAACCCCATTAACTATTTATCTCAACATGCAAGCTATCCACCTCATCGACCCACTATTAGATGCATTTATGGTCAACTAACATTTGTAAGTATGATCAAGATACATCATGCATTTAATTGTTAACATCATTGTGTCACATCATTCTTTAATATTCACTTATAATTGTTTATTTCTTTATATAAGTAATTTTATTTTAAATCATCAGCAATTTCCGCGACAACACGTAGAGTACTCATAACTCCTATAATCTTAACTCCCACTAAGTAATTCTCTTGCTTCTGATTGGTTAAGACTTCAAAAGTGATGTCAGCTGATATCATCAAATGAGTTACCTCCATTAAGGCTCATTTATCTTCCACTAGCTTTTTCTTTTGAAATAGAAAAAAAGTCATAGCACCTAAACCAAGTATCGTAATTAAAATCCAATTGCACCATGGTATTCCTCACAATAAACTCTTCAAAACAAGACCCCACATGGATATATTTCGATAATTTAAATCCTTTCTAAGCAAAAACCTGTTTGTAAGTAAAAATTTAGCAAAACTGCATATCACATGGATTATATATGGTCCTCCAAAACATACATAATTTTATGAACAAAAACTCCTAGAATTTTGGGAGGGGGGTGACCCTTAGGTATAGTAGAGGTAGGAGTTCGGGTAGATGAGATTTGGGTGATGCTCAGTTTAAATAATCTATACCATATATATTAATAGATACAACCTCCGCAATTGACCTACTACATCCATATATATGTATGTACTAATTCATAGTTTCGACCATTATAAACTTCTTATATTTCTACTTCATATCCGCAGCAACGCGTGGAGCATTCTACTAGTACATATAGGAATTAGATTCCGCGTCTTCGAAAGATGCTGAGCGTAAATCATACGCTAGGCGGTGTCCATAATGTACACACAAGCACACATCTCATCGCCTCGATAAATAAACACTCTCATATCCTCCTACTCTATCAGCGTTATATCAATCTTTTTTTGCTGCAGATGTGAAGTAGGACAACTGTGTCGCTACCTCGTCCATTAATTTTGGTTTCTCCGTTGACAACATCTGTGTCACTGCTCCTCCAATAATCTTGGTTACGTCGCTGACACAGAGGGCGAATAGAGCTACTAGCATATTCACGTGGCTTAACATTCTGCATGACCCCAATTGCTTAGCCTGGCCCTATGCCTCTTCATCACCCTTGGTGTGTGGCGATCAAGACCCATCCCATGTGTCAAAGGAACTGATTCCTTTAATCCCTTGACTAAAATTTAGTTTATGGACTAAACTTTAGTCCCTACTCTATTTAGATCTAGAGACTAATGGCCATTGAAGTTGATAAACAAAGACCAGAACACCCTTATTAAATGCACGGAATCTTTGCTGCCTTGCCACTCTGCTTGTCGCATTGCTGGTCAGCTATCCAATCCCTTAATTGTTCATACATCCAAAATAATGTTCATATATTACACAAATCTCATTATTACAAACCACTTCAACTTTAATAGCTAGGACCTATCAAACAAACCATCGGTTATCTAATCCCGAAACTGATTCATCTTTTATCTTTGTCCCTATGACTTCTGTTAGGTCTGTTCCATTGAGAAGACAGTGCTTCGAACAACAGAACATAGTTTTCATCATGATCGCACAAATTAAGGTCCTTATCCGCCATAGCATTCTCTCCAATAAAACTATAAAGTGTCATGCATGTGATAATTATTTGGCTTTGCCTTGGCATTCGATAACTTAGTAAATCTAACAAAATCCTCCGCATCATCTTCAAAACCACTTTATGTAGGTACTCTACAGTTTGATCTGTTTATGTACAAATCAAAGTGGTACATACCGATCGTGGCAGCAATAATAGGAATTCTTCACCTCTTCTGACACCTCAAGTAATACTCTTCTAGTGCAGCTTATCATCATTCACCTATGTACACATATGTATTACCATCAGCAATATAAAGAGGAAGAACAAAATGGGTAGCAACAAAGAATAGAATGCGTAGCAAAAAAGAATTGAATGGATATCTTCATCAGCCAATATAACCACATTTTGAACCTTATAGGCAACACAGGTTAATAAATGTGTAAGATCAATATTACATGTAAAGTTGGTGCCATGATCATACTACTATGAAAAAGTATGGCATAATGCCCAATAAATGACATGTCTATTGCCAATGCCACATATGACAGCCAAGCAAATAATACCATGGCAATATTAGCAATATCTTCTAAAGAAGGTAATAACTACCTGACCTTTCTGAAAACAAGATTTAGTGCGAAACACAAAGCTTTGTGAACTCATGTTAACAAAGAGAGTTTATTTTTCTCAACCTTGCCCAACCTTGCTAGTGAGCAACCGCTAATGCAATGAAGCCATCAATAAGCCGAGGAAATGTCCTCGATTGTAAACACCAAGACTCACTATATTCTCTACCGTTCTTATGACCACTGAAACATGATATGCTCATTACACGTTGCATGCAATAGGATTACACTGAAATGCAACATAACATAGTATGAACATTTAGCAACTAATCTGAAATGATTTTAACATTGAAGCAACATCAAAGTATGGATGATTAGTTATGGAATAAGAAAGTAAAGAAGAATTTACAAAGTACTCGATATCTGCATGCCAGTCTTTCGAGAATAAACAGAAGATGAATTCTTAAGTTGTTCCTTCCTCCTGCATAGAAGAATTAAAAATGAGCTGCTGATTCGTACTTCTAGATGGAGCAAAGTAATAGGCTATAAATATACTAATGGTACATCATAGATGCCAATATATATGACCATATGTGCGTAAGAGCAACATAAACAAGGTAGAAAATACCTCTAAGAATGTACAAATTTCACATTTTCATTAAAAATATTAGACAGTTGTACAAAATGCAAAGATAAAATTACTAGTTAGAAAAGTAACCTAAACAACTTGTATGTAAACAAGGAAAATGGACACCTACCTCTTACAAAATCTTCTGGGAAGGGGGCTTTTAATCTTTTGGCATTTTTCATGATTAGACACCTCTGGACCAATGGCATGAGTCCTCTTCGCAGATAAAGATGTGGAACTTTGGTTGGCTTGAGTACATCTTATCCACCAATATAGGATTCCTTTTCCCCACACGCCATAACGTGACTTTGTTAGAAAACGTAACATAAATAACTTGTTTGTAAAATAGGAAAATGGGCGCCTACCTCTCAGAGAATCTTTTGGGAAGGGGATTTTCAATCTTCTGACATTTTTCGTGATCAGACACATCTAGATCAATGGCATGGGTCGTCTTCTTCGCGGATAAAGATGTGGAACTTGGTTGACTTGAGTACATCTTATCCACCGATATAGGATCCCTATTCCTAGCACGCCCTTGGCTTTTGAGTGTATTATTCAAAGGTAACTGCATCCACAATTCCCTCATAATAGTTTTTGAGAGAGATGTCTACAGATCAAGGCATAGAAAAAAGGGAGAAAAAATAAATAAATGTGTCATACCTTGCCATCTTTATCTTTCTGAATGGGAGGAAACCACGGACAGAATCTGTTGCCCACATGTTCCAACTCCTGCTTGACTTCCAGACCTACAGACAAAATGACACATAACAAATCAATGACAGTTCGTATCAGTGAACAGCTGTAACAGGTTCAACGGAAGCTTTATTCTGATGAATGATATTCCACACAGATAGCATGCATTTCCCGTGATGAATCCCCTGATCCATGACATGTGTAAAGCCTCCCAATCCACCTTTTGCGGCTGGTAGATGTGCATGGTTAGAAATGATAACGACAACAAGAGTTGAAATCTTACGGAATTCAAACACATCCATTGAAGCGGAATGAGCATCCTGTCCCCAACCATCAGTAGCCTGCAAATCAAGCCAGCAAGGTACTCGGAATCATGGACTCAATGTAAAGGGGGCAAAAACGAAAAACCTACGCGCAAACCTTAGAAACATGGTTTTTTTTATCTAAGCCATTGCAATTTTTCAAGTTTTGAAATACGCCATCATAATTCATCTATTTGGAAAACTGCCATTATAATTTTATCTCTGCTCCATCTATGCCATTTTCTACACCTTCATGTACCTGGCCCACTGTCAGCACGTATGCATCGGACAGAAATACGTATAAGAGCGTTGCGCGTACAGGCCCACTGTGTAAGCCGGAGTGGCCACGCTCGCCCACGCGTCCGATACAGAGCGGCGGCGCTCGTCCGTGGCAGCCTGCGCGCGAGGTGTGCGGCCGCGCTCTCCCACGGCGACCTGCGCTCGAAGCGGAGCGGCGGCGCTCGCTCGCAGCGGTCGGCGCGCGAGGCGTGCGGCCACGCTCGCCCACGGCGAATCGCGCGCGAACGGTGCGGCGACGCTCGCCCACAACGGCCTGCGCTCAAGGCATGCAGCCATGGAGGCCTGTGCAGGAGGCGTGCGGCGACGCTCGCCTGCGGTGGCCTGTACGCGAGTCGTGCGTCGGCCTGCGCGCGAGGCGAAGCATGCCCGCATGCGTGCGGCGGTGCTCACCGCAGCGGCCTTCGCGCAAGTCGAAGCGGCGGACTGCGTGAACTTGCGCCACCTTGAGGATTTTGTCGTCGGCCATGCGATGCAGTTGCTTAGCGTTCCTTGATCCTTGGAGTCCATGCATGTGGATCTGACGGGCAGTTGGTGGATGAAGCCAACTAGCCAAGCTAGTGGCTCGTAGGGGCCGGCGGTGGTCACCGAACCTGGCACGCAGCAGCAGGCATGCGGGCATGCTCCGCCTTGAGCGCAGGCCTCCGTGGACCAGCGCCGCCACACGCCTTGAGCGCAGGCCGCTGCGGGCGAGCGCCGCCGCACCGCTTCACGCGCAGTTCGCCGTGGACGAGCGCCGCCGCTCTTTATCGGACGCCGCGGGCGAGCGTGGCCAGTCCGGCCTACGCAGTGGGCTTGTACGGGACTATACGTATTCCTGTACGATGCATACGTGCTGACAGTGGGCCAAGTACACATAGGGTGTAGAAAATAGCATAGATGAAGAAGAAATGAAATTATAATGGCAGTTTTTCAAATAGATGAATTGTAATGGCATATTTCTAAACTTAAAAAATTACAATAGCTTGGTTCAAAATAACCCTAGAAACATTGCGCATCAATACTCCGCAAAACTACCGCGAGGTTCATCCATCCGTATTCAAACACCCCAGTTGGACACAGCCACCCACATTGCGCACCACTACGCGCGTACCTTGGCGTCAGCTCGTGTCACTGGTCGGCGCGCCCCGTCATCCCGTTGCGCGGCGGTGCGGCGCTGCTCACCCACGGGCAAGTCGACGTCTTTGCGCAGCGTCCCCAATCGTGACCTCCGGGGCTGATTGGATGGGCTAAAGCTGAAGATTAGTAGGGACCCCTGCCGCCGCTCGTCGCCCATTGAAATAACGCCTTCGCGATGCCCAACGCTCGCGCCCGCGTCGCCACGGGGGCCTCGTCGGCGAAGCAGAAGTCCTTGCCATCGATTTTGATCCGTTCCATGGCCGCCGCCGCCGCTGCCGATCGGCCTGCGATCGGGGAGGAGGGAGATTTGACTTGCCTTGAATTTTTTCACGGCCCAGGGCCAGGTCCGTGTAACTTTACGTCTAGGATCCACCGTCCAGCAAGATCCAACGTCGTAGACCTGTGTGCCTTGAATTTTTTCACGGAACCCAGCTGCCAGCCAGCCTGGCTTTTTCACGGGATGCTAGTGGGACTTGGGAGCCCTCGAGTTTTCGCGGGAATTTGCCGCCGCGCCTCTAGACCCGCACGCAGCGGCAGCGTCAGTTATAAATCTATTTTTTTAACTTTCAATGATAAATCTATATATTTCATAGTTGTTTTTTTGTATGGGCTATTTATTTAGTTATGTTTTATTTCCAATTCATTTATAGATCAAAATTAACTTTTCATACTATTTTGTTGAATTTGTTGATTTAAAATTGTATTTTAATGGACACTTTTTTAGATATTTTTCATAAAATCATACCAAAATCGTTCTGAAATTAATATTTGCTAGAAATATGTCAGTGTGTTGCTATGAATGAGTAATACATTTTTTTAATTCATAAAATTTAAACGTCCTGTGATTAATAGAACATGTATGAGAGTTGGATTCATGTAAAAATTTGAACGTCCTTTGTTTACTAGAACTTGTATGAGAGTTGACTGATTCTAGGGATTTGTTGCTTGGTTTCTGCCTTACCTACAGGCCAGCGTCGTTTTCCGTCGACGGTCTGTGCCGAGCTGAGGATTATCCCAATAACACCTTTTCGTTATATATAGTTCCAACCAAAAAAAATTATATAAGGAGACAAAAAAAGGCACAAGAAATTCTTGTCGAACTTGTTGAAGAAAAAAAAGTAGAAGAAATTTGTGTCTAACTTGGATTTGATGACGAAGGTACCTTGAATTTTATTTCATTTTTCTGATAGGAGCCGCAGCCTTTGTCCGATTTGATTCCAATCAAATTCTAATTCAGACTCCCTCGGATAAAAATCGCGTATTGTGCCATTGCGCCTCCACTTTGCGCGCCGCCGCCAATGTCAGCTAAGGTGCGTCTCGATCAGTAGTGATGGGCTGAGCTAGGCTGGCTAAGTGTCTCAATGAAATGGTGGACCAGACCGCTATGATGCCTTAGTTTTGGTTAAATTTGATTTGAATTTGAACTCAAACTACAAACATTCATGCCAACAATATTGGCATGCTGTAATAAAAAATATTAAAGAGCAGTGATGGATTACAAGTACGTACAGGCAATCTAGCATTTTATATAAACTACACAAACTCGTAATTTAAAACAAAATTCAACTCAACAGTTAGTTCTAGTTCTCACGTGCACCGCACGAGACGAGAGGCAGAGCCGCACCCGCACGGTGGGGTAAGGGAGTGGGCCCTGGTGGCCCCAGGCTCGGTTTTTCGGGGTTAGGCGGGGGCGGTTGACATGAGTCACGCTTCCCGCGCTTTTAGCGCGAAACTGAAAGCGGGCGCCTGCCTAATCAGGATTTGTTAGGAGTGGTGGGGGCGGTGGGGTCGGGGTGTGCGTTTTGGTTGCTGTCGCGTGACTGAGACTCGCTGACTTGGCAATATGGCATGGCAGCTCAGAGTGTGCTCGTGGACGATGCCGCGGCTAGCAAAAAATACTGCTCCTTGTGTAAAGGTTTGTACAGTATGCCGGTTTCAATTCAACGATGAAGAAGCGACTGATGCCGTGACGTCGGGCGAGAGCAATAATGGGCCGGGGCAACCACAAATTACACACGACACGAGCAGTCCATGTCCCGTGCCGTGCACACGCGGTCCATGACAGATGACACGACGCACCAAACCTCTGAGCCGAGGCCTGACCTGGCAGGCCGTCCCCTCCCCGTGGCCAAAATAAAAATTGGCGGCACGGCATTTGGGTGACGATCCGCGCCCCCGAGAGCCCGCGCAAGCCACACATGACATGATTGATTCCAAATCCTCCCCCATTTTTTTTTTGATTTTGACGACAGCGACGACACCCACAAGAAGAGAAGAGAGGCGGGCGGCACAAACAAGCCACTCAGATCAGCCAGAAGAAGCAATTTCCAGTTCCAGCCCAGGCCACGCCAGAGCCGGGCTCAGCTCAACTCGAGTCCACACACACGCGCCCGCTCGGCCGCTCCTCCTCCTGCCCGCCTCTCCTCCACCCCCCAGTCTGAAGTCTCCCAGTCCCCACCACCACCCACCACCACTCCTCCCCTCGCCGCCGCCGCCGCCGGTTCCCAGCCCCACCCGATCCGGCCGGATCGCCCCGCCATGGACCAGGTGAGCGCGCCCTTCGCCTCCGATCGCTCCCCCTTCCCTTTCCCGTCTCCGTCGGTGTTGTCCGCCGCAGTTCTGTATGTAATGTGTAATGTAACGCGGGCGGCGGGAATGGCGGGCGCAGTACGAGAAGACGGAGAAGATCGGGGAAGGCACGTACGGGGTGGTGTACAAGGGCAAGCACCGCCACACCAACGAGACGATCGCGCTCAAGAAGATCCGCCTCGAGCAGGAGGACGAGGGCGTCCCTTCCACCGCCATCCGCGAGATCTCCCTCCTCAAGGAGATGCAGCACCGCAACATCGTCAGGCTGCAGGACGTCGTGCACACCGACAAGTCCATATACCTCGTCTTCGAGTACCTCGACCTCGACCTCAAGAAGCACATGGACTCCTCCCCGGACTTCAAGAACCACCGCATAGTCAAAGTCAGCCTCTCCTCCTCCTACTCCTCCCTATCCGCTTTGCTGACAGCAAACACAGTGTTGTGAATGGTAGTAATTGCGAGACATGAAATGCAAACTGTAATGCTTCCCTGTGCTGTGCCGTGCAGTCCTTCCTCTACCAGATTCTGCGGGGGATCGCCTACTGCCACTCGCACCGCGTGCTCCACCGCGACCTCAAGCCACAGAACCTGCTGATTGACCGCCGCAACAACGTGTTGAAGCTTGCTGACTTTGGATTGGCGAGGGCGTTCGGCATCCCTGTTCGGACTTTCACTCATGAGGTACGATTTCGCGCCCTCACAACATGCTGTCGGTCTCGTATGTACACTGGCTTGAGGTGCCTGCATTAGTCAATCCGCGGTAGCTGGGAAATTGCCATGACATGTTGTTAGCATATTGGAAATATGAATGTGGTTACTTGTTCATGAATGGACAAGAAAAAAGCTAAAATCATTGCCTTTGTTGCACGGCTGTTCTTAATTGTTCAGTTTGTTAGGCCGCATGCATATCTGTTTCTTCATGGCGTACTGGCACCACTGTCTGAATTGCTTGCACACTTTTCATATTTGTGCAAAGACTATTTTGTAACTGCCAGTAATGCCATTCCTGTGTGCTTTTGTGTAGTGCGCCTTAGAATTGTTTACCTTTGCCGTTTGCAAATGACAGCAACCGAGCAAGCATTGAACCTAAAAATGGACACATCTAAATAGGCTTTTACTTATATAAAACTGGAAAAGATGTTAAGAAGGAGAGTTCTAAACAATAACTGAATTTGTCTTCTGCTTGGCGATAGTGCAGTATGGGAGACGACAGCATTCTTGGGTAATTTCGAATTTTAAGGTTGCCTTTTCCCTTTGGATTGGCAAGGGTGTTCTGCATTCTTGTCCTGACTTTTTACTCACGAGGTACATTTTACAGCTGGACACAACATGTTATTTTCTGGTACGCTGACTTAAGGTATCTGCCTGAATCAAGCCATGGTAGATGAAAAATTGTCTTGCCATGTTAGCATCCTGGAGAAGGAACAGTTACAAAATGCTTTCGTTGTTGCCTTTGTTGCCCAACTGTTTCGTAATTGTTCAGTTTATTTGGCCACATGCATATGCATTTCGTCATATAGCATACTGATACCACTGTCTGACTGGCTTCCACGTTTTTCATATTTGTGCAAAGACTACTTGTAAGTTGTAACTGCCAGTAACAATGTAACATTATTCCTGTGTGCAAAGACTACTTGTAACTGCCTTAAGATTGTTTACTTTTGTCCTATGCACACAACAGAGCATATATTGAAGCTAAAAATGGAAAGAGAAACGGAACACGCATTTATGCATACAATCTAAACACTTAAACAGGCCTTTGTATAAACTGGAAATGCTGTTAAGGAAGTTCTAAAAAGATCACGGGCCTGCTTGGTTAGGATCCAATTTTTGCCCAACCAAAATGAGGGCAAGCCAAAACTTTGGCTTGCCAATAAAAACTTGCCAAAATTGAGGCAACTAAGGTGGTGAGTCAATTTTTGGCCATCAACTAAATGAGAGCCAAAATTTTGGCTATGTCCTCATTTTGGTTGGGCAAAAATTAGCTTTGAACCAAGCAGGGCCCACTAATCTGTTTGGCGATAGTGCAATTATGGTGATCATTGTTTGCATAACAAATCGTAATTGCTAGTTTGTTAGGCTACATGCATGTGTTTTTCTTCACATGGTGTACAAGTACCACTGCCTGACTCATTTCAGCTCCTTTCATATTCATGCGAAGGCTATTTAGTAACTGCCGGTAACACCATTCCCATGTTCTTTCCTGTAGTACGCCTTAGGATTGCTTACTTTTGTCCTGTGCATATGGCAGAGCAAATGTTGAAGCTAAAAACAGAACAAATGCTTATTCATATACATATCTTAATAGGATTTGTATAAAACTGCAAAGCCTGTTTTAAGGAGGAAACTTCTAGAAAAATCACTCAATCTGCTTTAGTGCAAATTTGGTCACATTGTTCTTGTTCTTGGGTGATTTCAAATTTGGTGTCGTCTTTGAGTTGATGCAAACATCATTAGGGCTGGCATTTATATGAAAGAACTGTTACCATGATGCTCTGCATCTTCTCCTTTCCTTTTGAGCTTGTCATCATTTAATTGGAACTGAACTTTTTATTAGGTGGTGACGCTCTGGTATAGAGCACCAGAAATTCTTCTTGGTGCAGCGCATTATTCCACCCCTGTTGATGTGTGGTCAGTTGGTTGCATTTTTGCTGAAATGGTGAACCAGAAGCCACTTTTTCCTGGTGATTCTGAGATTGATGAGCTGTTTAAGATTTTCAGGTCTTATTTACAGTAGTTGTTCAATCTTTCTTTAGTTTGTTGCATGTTGCAGGGAAAAAAAAAATCTTATCTGGGCTGTGCATTCTTTTCTATTAATGCAGAATTTTGGGCACTCCAACTGAAGAAACATGGCCAGGTGTTGCTTCATTACCTGATTACAAGTCAACTTTCCCAAAGTGGCCACCTGTGGTAAATAATAAACAATTTCTTTTCATTATTGCAAGCAGTGGAATAGGGTTTTGAGTTGTGGGTGTGATGAAAACTTGTACTGTGTTCTGCTCTGTTTTAGTTAAGTTTGAGATCTCCTTTTTTGCTTGTGTATGAGGGTAATTCAATGTTACAGTGATTACCATTTTTGGCTCTAACATGAGGTTTGTGCTGTAGGATCTTGCAACGGTGGTCCCAACACTTGAACCGGCAGGAATCGATCTTCTATCTGTAAGTCGGACTCATGAATTCTTTGCGGTTTCTACTTAGCTTTAGTATTTACTTATGTTCTCCACTTTTCCTCAGTTTACTAGATCATCTTCTGCTTTTTACTCATGTCATTAGTTATTCTTAATGAATAGATGAGATGGCCTTCTTTGTGGGTTTACACGAAAGCTGGAAAATCTGTTGCTTTTGAGTAGCCTAAGGTTTTATCCACTGGGAGAAGAGGGAAATGAAAACCGAAAACCTAGCGCAATAAGTTTCTACCCTTTTTTGTGGTCATCTGATGTCTCCGTGCACTTACATTATTTTGCATTATTGAGGCTGCAACCTGCAAATGTTGCATAGCATGCTAGCAGCACTCTGGGTCTGTCATGATGTTCAGCCTAATCCATGCACAAATTCCTTCTTTTCCGTAGCACATATTTGCTACCTTGGAAACACTTGCACGCTTGTGGTGCTGGAAGTGCATCTGGATTGTATCATTGTAGGCATCTCTTCCAATATTGGTTCAGACTCATTTCTCTTCAAACATGCACATCTAAATGCACAGGGGTCATTTTTTTTCTTGAGGTATTGCAATTTGCCCTGTCTGAAGGACAGTCGTAGCATTACTTGCATTGGGTAGTGTAGTGGTCTAGTGGACAGGCACCAAACTCAGAAACTGGAAACTGCATTGCCTTTTGAACAACTGCCAGCAGTAGTGTTGAATGTCAACTTACTGATTCCCTTTTATGTACGTCCTGTGTTACACTTACACCACCACATGCTGATTTGCTATATGTCAATGCCACAGAACATAATCAGACTAGATGATTGCACTAATGATCTGCTCACGCTAGCATTCCATTTCACTGGCCTGAATTCTGTACGATTTGTATCAGTGTTCACCTTCATGTTGCTGACTTAACTTCTCCCCACCGTTGTTCTGCAGAAGATGCTGCGGCTAGATCCCAGCAAGAGAATCAACGCCCGCGCCGCCCTTGACCACGACTACTTCAGGGACCTCGAGCACGCCTACTAGACGATGGATGAACCATTCATTCCGCTGCCCTGCCCCTCTGTAAATTAAGGTCGCGATGCTTGGGTCCGGCGAGTACCCATTTTGGCTGCTGCTGCGTTAATCTATAGTAAGACTAAGATGGTGTGCTGTGCTACCCCGACCATGCACCTTTCTTTGATTTTTGGCTGTGTAGAGAAATGAGAACGGTGATCCGGAGATGCTTGCGCCATGGGAGCCCTAGCTATGTCGCGATTTTGCCCATCTATGTCGATGTTGACACTGGCCTCTTTCACGAACCTGGATGGCCAGATGCTGGATTTCGGTGGAAATGGAGCTTCTCTGGTTGGTCCGGGTATGCTTGGCTGTCACAGAGTCTGTTAGCCGATGCATGTAATCATGCCTCACATGTAATGAATGGTGTTATTCTGATGCTCGGTAGTGGTAAGCAACGTGGTCGGTCGCCATCAGTGAGATCTGATTTGATGCTTGTGCCCGTTGACGTATCGCCTTGAGATCACCGGTCAGCGATCGATGTGGTGCCTGCCATTTTTGTAACCGAATTGGCACGATCTCGCCTGATTCCTGACATGAAATTGGCAGTTGAGAAATGCCATTGTTGGGTACACCCGTGCTCACGCGCAGGCGCAGACCTCACATGTCATGAGGTGTGCTGTGGACTTTGGGGGTGGATGCTGAGTGAGTTCATGCTCATGTGCAGTTGTTGGCTATGCAAAACTGAAGCTGCATCTGCAGCATAGAGTGCAGCGTGCAGAGTGCCAGCCTGCTGAGTGGTCATGGTCACTGCGACTGCGAATTGGACCGACCGGACAATGGCACAAGCGAACATCTTTACGAGTACATCACATCGCTTTGGGTGTTCGTTGGGCTTGGTCAATTTCGCATGAATTGTACTCCCTTTGTTTCAAAAAAGTGTCGCCATGGGATGCGTCTTAGAAGTTTAACTTGATTTGTAAAAATACGCAATATTTATATCTTCAAATAATTTTGTTAAAAAATTAGATTCAAAAATCTTTCCGATGATACTAATTATGATACTAATCGATGATATTTTATATTTATAAAAATTGTCAGCATTTGTTTCTTAAACAGGATGCTAGAACGGAGGGAGTATCTTAAGAGTACAACAAATCGCTGGCTGTTCTGTTGGGTGTTAGGCAGCGGGGCGGATGGATGGCGGGCGACAGGATGCTACCGTATTTCAGTGACGGTATTTCTTAGATACAATAAACCCAGTGCAAACTTTTGCAATTCCTCGGTAAATTGTTGACAAGAACAATTTGTTGTTGCTGCGGCTATTATATGCTTCATTGTCATTTTATTTATTCATCTGACAATAATAATTTTATAGAAATTTCTTTTTTTTATAGAGTTCGAGGGCAACTCTTGAGCCTTAGCATTACCAAAGACCACCAATTACAGCATTTAGTTGCGAACTGATTACAGATCAATTGGTTAGGTCTTTATGATGGAACCTATCCACCTGGGTTTAAGTCATCGACTTGTTATGTGTAATCGTATTTTCGCGGAATTATTTTAGGATTGACCAGCGTTATCCTTTAAATGGTAAGCGATGTTCTCGTCGACAACGAGGTGCTTGTGGTGACTTTGGGAATCTCCAGATCTGCCGGCTCGGCTTCTTCGGAGGTACTCATGAGGGACAACGAGGCGCCTGTGGTAACTTCGAAAATCTCCGGATCTGTCGACTCAGCTCCTTCCGGAGGTACGTATCGGGGTATGATTTAAGTGGTAAGCGATGTCCCCGTCGACGAGACGCGGATCTGCTGGCTCAGCTCCTTCGTAGGTACTTGTAGAGGTGTGTTTTAAGTGGTAAGCGATGTTCCCCACGACAACGAGGCACAGATCTGCCGGTTCAGCCCCTTCGGAGATACTCATCGGGGTATGCTTTAAGTGGTAAGCGGCGTTTTTTTCGCCGACAACGAGGCGCCCGTGGTGACTTCGGGAATCGATGGTAGCGGCGTCCTCGTCGACAACGAGGTGCCTATGGTGACTTCAAAAATCTCCACATCTGTCAGCTTCGCTCATTCGGAGATATTGATAGAGATAGGGTTTACGTATATGTGTTTTAGAAAATGGGTGTGCATGCATGTCGTAAGCGTCTGCATTGTAGTGTGTAATTAAAAAAATACAGCATTGAGTTGCAGCATCCAGAAAACGAAAAACCGTCTCAAACAAATTACGGTAATGATTGGGGTAAAACGTCCGACACCCAATCACAAATCACAAAAAGTCTTTAACCCACCACCACGCGTCCAACTCCGCCGCCCGTGTTGGTATTAATTAAATACACATAAGAAAATATAACTATCCGCAAGCGCACAGATATAATACCGTTGTAACACTTCACCCGGAGGTTTTAAATATCGTATCCACAAGGAAACGTGTGTGATTAACTACGGTCTAACTCAACTAGAGGTGGCTAAAGATGAAAGTAGAAAGAAAAAGATTATACTAAGGTAGACACTAAGCTAAGGTTTAATATGGTTGATAATAGCGATCTATGTTGATGATAATAACAACCTATGTTGATGATAATAGGAGTGTAGAGAGGATAACTATGATTCTTTTCTTCTAACTTTAGGTAAACTATGTCTTCTACTATTCAACTTGGGACATTATTCGAGTAGATTGAGTACGTAAACCTCGCCCTACTCGATAACCGCGTCCCCGCCAAACCTATCAATGGGAGGTGGACTACAGAGGACTCAATAGGTCCTGCATCACACCTACGATCTACCACCGATCCGAAGATTAGGGGACATTCACGATTAACCTTAGCCTAAGCACCACGCCTACACTATGATTAATACCCTATTCCCTCTAGAACAGAATAAAGTACTCCAAGAGTCGCAAAACCGGATGAACAATATAAACAAAGTAAACTTAGATCAAAAGATGATTACCGTGAGAAATCTCGAACAAACTCATGAAGAACTTGAATCCGGCCAAGTACAAGCCGTAGAGGGAGCACCGACAGCCGGCACCTCCTCCGAACTCTTCCCTCACTCTCCATCTCGCTATTATCTACAAGTCTAGATCCTAGAGAGGTTGATCCATTCGAGGGACCCCTCTCGAGAGATTACAAATAAATTAGGGTTTCGGGGAGGGGGTCCGGCCCTCGTATTTATAGCCCAGTGGGAGAAACGACGGTCGTTGGATCAAACCGACTTAAGGTACGGTGGAGATGCATCCCAAGAGGCGGTGGAAGAAGCTTCCAGAAGATGGACGTGAGCGGGCTCCGGGGGAGGCCGGCCGGCCCCATAGCCCATGGCGGCCGGCCTGGGCCCAAATCCATTTGGGCCCAGCTTCGTTTGTGTGTCATCTTGCTCCTTTTAGGGCCCAATAGCGCATGTTTCGATCCGAGTTGATATCTTTTGATTCTCGGGCTTCAATTATGGCAAATGATATGTCCGTTTCGATCGTCTCGACGAGTCCGTCACAATGGTGCAGTATAATTCCTTAGATGATATACTTTTATTTGATGAAAAACTGTAAACACCTGCAAAACAAGTGAGAACACCAAAACTTGTGGAACTCGTTAGAATCAAAACCTATAACTATGCTTTGTAATTTATTTTATATCAATTTATGCAAAAGTTGACGGTTATATTTGGTACTTAACGACCGTCAACAACACCCTCAAGCTTACCCTTTGCCAGTCCCTGAGCAAAGCCTAATTACTAATAAATTTGGATCAGGAGTTGCTACAATACTTTTACTCCTCAAAGATACACATGCTTTCAAACAGAAATTCAATTGAAAGATAGAACAATTAAGTCAAGTACTATGTCTCAAATTCTTCACTCAACTAGTATTCCAGAGTTTTTGTAAGTTTTTGAAATGAAACTCAGAGCTTAATTGCATGACACCCTCAAGTCTCTTGATATATGTGGTATTTTTGGATCTCACTGAGACATTATAATGTTATGCCCTCCTACAACTAAGGATTATAGTGAGCTTATAGGAGTGGCACAAACAAGGATGAGCATACTTGCAATGCATATATTGTAAAGTCAAACAATAGATCCAAAGAGAGTCAAGTCATACAATCAAACCAAGATGTGCATGTGTATGGAATATGGTGGATAGGTGTATATATGGTGGCTAATCCTATTTCTACGTTTGCTCTTGGGAAATAAATCTCTCTTCTAGGAATTTTAAAATATTCATAGGAAAATATGGGCTATCTTTATTCTTTCTTTTTTTTTTCTTTTTTTTCAAGGGAGGTGGGCATTTGAGTACCAATTATTTTAATTTCTTTACTCCCTTCTCTTTTTTTTTAAACTCTTGCTTTTGCATAGCCACATGCATCATTTGAATAATAATTTGGAGAGATAATAATGAAGAACTTTGAGCATTTAAACAGGGGTTTATCCTATGGGGTTTATTTTTTTGGGTGTTCACTCCTAGTGTAGGAGAAAACATTTTCAAAGTGGATCTGAATGAAAATAGAAAATGATTGCGCTTACTCTCAGTGTTGGAATAATGCATATGTAAGTAGAGTGTGTGTGATCTTGATTTTAAAAGTATGACAAGACTCTCTAAGGTATACAACAAAGGTTGACTAAACTCAATGCAAAACAAGCAGCATAAATAAGCAAAGGCTTTCTATTTTAAATGTATGTCATATATGGCTTTTGTAGGAATTCAAGCTTTGTCATACAAGAGCTCATCATGTAAGGTTTTGAGTTTTTAAAAGATAAATCTCAAGAACTTAGAATCACTAGGAATAAGATAAATAGCAGCTCAACTTCCTTATATCATATCCCTCAATCACCTAGACTCAGATCAAGCCTATGCCTCCACAAGTTTCAAGTTCAGAGTAAATTCTTATATCAAAGCAGTCATATCCAAAACCCGGGAGAATTTAAGATTGAAAACTAGGCACTTAAAAGGAATTACGACAGAGCAACTATTCATCATCTCCAATTCAAAATTATATTGTTCTCCGTTTTTATTTGACTTCTAACAACCTAGACAAAACTTATTAAGAACACTCTCTATGATCACACCTTAATAAAGTATCTTTATTTGGGTTTAATATATTTCTTTTATTTTAACTAATAGACTCACAAAAGACTCTACGGACATAGACCTTCATGTGCCCATATATTTTTGGTATTTTATGACTTTCTCGATTGCATTCAATAATCGCATAGGTATAGTTGCTGATAACTAGGGGATGCTCTCCCCCAAGCTAGATGTTTGCTGTGGTGATTGCTCAATGATCTTTACAAGTAAGCTTACCAGTAGTAGTCCACTGATTGGGCTCACTCCTTAGTCATATTATTGTCCTGCAAAATATGTACTCCGACAAGAAAACTAAAACTCGAGGCTCGAATTATGACAAGGGGTTAGCGGTCATCCAAATGAGTAAATGATTATTCTTATGAGCTAGTATAGACTTTCAGTTTTTTAGCAGGATTCTTGTTTTATTTTTTTAGAATTTTCTATTTTATAATGCAAAGAGATAATTTTAAATGCTATATTTTTTTTTTTTTTAGGTCACCATAGTAAGCACTCCTATAGTTTTTACACTGCAAAGGTTTTACATGGGGTTTCAAGTTTTTAAGATGTATAAATGCAACCTAATGAATAACTAATTATTTTTTGTTATTTTCTATGCAATGCTAATACAGAAAAGTAAATATGCTAAAGAGAAATATGCAATATAAGAAAGTAAATATGGTAAACTACCGATGTTACCTTTCGGCGAAGGTTCAGATTTTTAAGTACTCTGAATTGGACTTATTCTTCTCCACTCTTTTTCTTTCATTGAGTGCATCTGTCAGTTTTGGAGATGGAGACAATGATGGTTGCACCTCTTGTGATGGTGATTTTGATGGTGATGTCACTTTTATTCTTTGCTTGGTCAGTAGGTTGAAGTAGAGCATTAATGATGGGATCTAGCAAAGCATCTTACTCAGTGTGCATATTCGCGGGTTTAGAACTTTCACTTGTGGAGTGTTAGGAAATATTCTTTTTCACTTTGAAGTGTATCCTGCTTGCAAACTAAGGTAGAGATCAAGTGCATAGGCTCTATTGGTGGAAAAACACCAACATAACCAAATCTATTTCTTTATTTATTCTTCTCTAACCTTAGGCACATTCAACAAGACAAAGTTGGTGTTGCATATTTGTTTACTTATGACATGAGTTGTAAGATCAGAAGATTTAGCATAAATATTGCATTCAAGTTCATATGGTAGAAAAGTTTAAATTGCTCAACCAATAGAAGAATTGTCTATCTCTACATAATTATAACTATCATCTTCCAAAGATAAATTATAATATTTTAGCTCATTTGGTTAAGACTGGGAGATTAAGAGAATGATGCCATAAATAATCTTAAAGAACAAATCATGTTAAGTTAATTAGGTTAATCAATTAAAGTGTAACTCTAACATGTTTGTAACTTTATTTATGTATATATCAAGATCGGGGAGGAGAATGGTGACCACTTACCTTCTTGCATCTTGAGTTGTTCATGAGCATCTTATCTCCTCCATTATACTCCTTCTTTCTTATCTTTTGCCATCTTTTTGCTTCCTTGATCTTCTCACTCTTTTCACTTCATTTATTCTTATGCCTGCAGTAGATTAGTGGACAACACATACCCGAAGGAGTATAGGATTTTGATCCAGAATGTTATCGTGTTTTGTCTATGCTAATGAAAAGGTAGTGTTGAGATTATTTTAGCATAGACTATGTTCTATACGGACATGGCTCAAGGCAAAAGGTAACTTGCAGCAGAAGATAAAATGATGATAAATGAGTTGTATCTTCTCTGCAAAGTTATTGAAGTTTGTTATGTGCCTTGCTTCATCTCTGATTTAAATTCATCTCATGACTTACCCAGATTGAATTGAAAGATTCCTTCAGGGGTTAGTCCAACAAAATATCCATATCTGCTATGGCATACTATCGGCTCAAAAATCAACCTAGACACCATGTCTAATTTGACTTAGGAAGGCATTTTTAATCTAGGTACCTAGTTTAAAAGCCCTTTGAAAATAAGATCACCACTCCTAAACTAAACACCATGCTTCATTCAAGAGATGTATGAACCTACTTCAAAGCCTAAACATATACTATAACAAATGTAGGTAGCATGAAAGCACTTATATAGATTTTATTCAGACAGAGATAAAAGAGCATAATTATTATGCAACATTTTGAGCAGAAATTAAAAAAGGTAGTGACAACCAATATGAGCAACATGATTCAAGATTTTTCAAATAAGCCCATTCCCCCAAGCTTAAATTTTACAAAGCAAAGTTAAGTTTAGATGGATATAATTCAATGTTGCATGATGATTGGTCAAACATACCTGGTGCTATCATCCTTCATTCTTTTACTTCAAGCCTGGAATGGTTAGTGACAAAAATATCCAAAAAATATTTTGATAATTATGACTCTATGCTTAATTCACAAGGCATTACAGCAAAAGGTGCAAACTCATGTTATCGCAAGATTACAACGAGATCTACTATATTTATGATAAACATATGCGTCTACAACCACTTTTTCAATAATTTTATAAATAGGTAGAATGAGGAGGCTGAAAATCTCGTGTGTGATAATATTAGAGAGACCAAGTAATCCTAGAGATTTCTCATATGAGTATGGATTCAAAGAGATGTCTATGAAGTAGCTTCTATGCTCATTAATGTTATCTCCCTCTTTAAGCTCCAAGGGTGTTTCTTCATGAGTGTCTATTGGCGAAGATATTTTCTCCTTTATTTCATGCCTAGGACATTCATTGGACACTTTATTGTCCAAGACTTCCCATGAATTGGTATCTCTAAGGTGAGTTCTGTCAAAGGTCTCCTCTAGACTTGGATGGGTTAGGTCAGGGCTAGATTCTATTATTAAGGTTTCTTTCTTGTCCATCCATTCTACACACTCTTGTGTTTTTAGTGGCACTTCTTGATCATTCTCGAGTCCTTCATGATTCATATACTCTAGGTGTCTTAGTGGATCTCGAGTGTCAAGGGACTCTTCGAGGTAAAAGAGAAATGAGATATCTAACGTAGGCATAGAAGGAGAAAAGATAAGATTATCTTCAAAATAGTTTGGCTCTCCTTCTATGGCATCGCTAATCATACGATCCTTGGATGTTTCCCAATAAGGACGCTTCCTAAGAGGTTTCTTTTGAAAAGAATTTGAATTATATTCACTAGAAGGTCTCTTATAGGATTGGAAGTCTAGACTTTTTCCAATATCGTAAAGATCATCCTTAATAAAAGAGATTTCTAAGGGTTGAATTTTTTCTTCCCTTGTAGGATTTTGAAGTATGGATGGCTTGGGACTGATAGCTACATTTTGGGATTGGAAAATATGTGAGGTAGCTATCAAAACTTCCTCTTTTTCATCGGGAGATGATTCCTTCTCTTTCTCGGGAAATTGATTATGAATGCTAGGGCAAGGAGTCCTTTCACTAATTTTATCAAGTATAGACCTTGCTTCACTAGCAGACAAATTAAGGAAAGCTCCTCTAGAACATATATTAAGGGATTTCTTACCATCCTTACTAAGACCCAAATAAAAATATTGAATAAGCACTGAGTCTGGAATGGAAAGGTCTGGCCCAATAGTAAGGAGGTCATTAATGCGTTCCCATGATGCTTCAAGAGATTCTCCTTCTAGTTGCCTAAAAGTTAGAACCTCTCCTCGAAGGCTAGCAATTCTAGAGATGGGAAAGAATTTAGAGAGAAAATTAAAGCATAGCACTTCCCAATCTCCCTGCACTCTTCCTACAGTTTGGTTGTACCAATGTTTAGCTTTTCCAGTCAAAGAGAATGGAAAAAGCTTCCATTGTAAAGTCTTATCAGACATGCCGTCAATACGAAAACAGGCACATATCAATAAGAACTCTCGTAGGTGTGAGTAGGGGTTTTCATCACCTTCTCCCGAGAAGGATTGTTCCGAATCAAATCTATCCAAGACGGGCGTAACTCATAACTAGATGCTAAGATAGGCTCCGAAGATTCAGGTGGTCTAAAGCTTGCGCTCGTGAGTTTAGCATATTGATTGATAGGAATGTCACACATGCTAAACCAAAAGATAAAACAAAAGGAAAGAAAGGAAAGATGAAAAGTGAAAGAAAGAAAGAAAGATGAAAGGTAAAAAGGGTAAAGGATAAAACAAAAAGAAAAGATAAAAAGCGAAGCTAGGTTCGTAGTTAAATCAGCAACCGTTTTCCCGGCAACGGCGCCAAAAATGCTTGTTGGTATTAATTAAATGCACACAAGAAAATATAACTATCCGTAAGCGCACGTATATAATACCGTTATAGCACTTTACCCGGAGGTTTTAAATATCGTATCCATAAGGAAACGTGTGTGATTAACTACGGTCTAACTCAACTAGAGGTGGCTAAAGATGAAAGTAGAAAGAGAAAGATTATACTAAGGTAGACACTAAGCTAAGGTTTAATATGGTTGATAATAGCGATCTATGTTGATGATAATAACAACCTATGTTGATGATAATAGGAGTATAGTAGGTTGATGATAATAGAAGTGTAGAGAGGATAACTATGATTCTCTTCTTCTAACTTTAGGTAAACTATGTCTTCTACTATTCAACTTCGGAACATTATTCAGAGCAGATTGAGTACGAAAACCTCGCCCTACTCTGATAACCGCGTTCTGCCAAACCTATCAACGGGAGGTGGACTACAGAGGACTCAATAGGTCTGTCACACCTACGATCTACCACCGATCCGGAAGATTAGGGGACATTCACGATTAACCCTAGCCTAAACACCACGCCTACACTATGATTAATACCCTATTCCCTCTAGAACAGAATAAAGTACTCAAGAGTCGCAAACCGGATGAACAATATAAACAAAGTAAACTTAGATCAAAAGATGATTACCGGAGAAATCTCAAGACAAACTCATGAAGAACTTGAATCATTTGAAGTACAAGCCGTAGAGGGAGCACCGACAGTCGGCAAGACCTCCTCCGAACTCTTCCCTCACTCTCCATCTCACTATTATCTACAAGTCTAGATCCTAGAGAGGTTGATCCATTCGAGGGACCTCTCTCAGAGATTACAAATGAATTAGGGTTTCAGGAGTGGGGGTCTGGCCCTGTATTTATAGCCCAGTGGGAGAAACGACGGTCGTTGGATCAAACCGACTTAAGGTACGGTGGAGATACATCCCAAGAGGCGGTGGAAGAAGCTTCCAGAAGATGGACGTGAGCGGGCTTCGGGGGAGGCCGGCCGGCCTGGGCCCAAATCCATTTGGGCCCAAATTCGCTTTGTGTGTCATCTTGCTCCTTTTAGGGCCCAATAGCGCATGTTTCGATCCGGAGTTGATATCTTTTGATTCTCGTGCTTCAAATATGGCAAATGATATGTCTGTTTTGATCGCCTCGACGAGTCCGTCGCAATGGTGCAGCATAATTTCTTAGATGATATACTTTTATTTGATGAAAAACTGCAAACACCTGCAAAACAAGTGAGAACACCAAAACTTGTGGAACTCGTTAGAATCAAAACCTATAACTATGCTTTGCAATTAATTTTATATCATTTTATGCAAAAGTTGACAGTTATATTTGGTACTTAACGACCGTCAACAACACCCAGCATCGCGTCCCGTGAACCCCCCCCCCAAGCCGGCCCGTGACCCCTCCCCATTTCCCCACCACGCACGTGCGGCTTCATGCGCTCCGTCCTCTCTCCCTTCATCTCCCCCACACCGCAGCCGAGCTACCTCACCGGAGTGGGGGGGCGACGGCGGCTTCTTCCGGCGAGGAGTTCGCGCCTCCTCCCTCCCTGCTGTCTCTCCCTCTCCCTCTTCCTCTCTCTTACCTCCATGGATCCAAAAGGAGTTCGTGCTCCTCCCTCCCTGCTCTCTCTCCCTCTCCCTCTCCCTCTCTCTTACCTCCATGGATCCAGAAGGAGGACGATGGCGCAGCTCCGTTGAGGTAGGTGGCGGGGATCATTCAGGCTTCTCCCTCCTTCCTTCTCCTTTTTTTTGGATCTGGCCCTCCCCTTCCTCGTGCTTCTTTTTCTCCTCCCTCCTTCTGGATCTATGGGATGTGGTGATGGCTAGAGTTTCGACGATTTGTGCTTCTCTTTCTCCTACCCCCTCCGGATCTATGGGATGTGGTGATGGCTAGTGTTCCGGCGAGCTTTTTTCGGGGTTCAGCTCTCACCATGTTGCAATGGTTCTTTTTCAGTGTTGCAACAGATGATTTTGAAATGTTTTGTGGTTGTTGTAACAGGCGTTTTCTAATGTTGTAGTATTAGCGGTGAGATGTTGCAACAATTGTTTTTGTTTGTTGCAGCAGATTTTTCCGATGTGTGCAGATGTTTTTGTGGTTGTTGCAACATGCGTTTTCTGATGTTGTAGTATTAGTGGTGAGGTGTTGCAACAATTATTTTTGTTTGTTGCAGCAGATTTTTTCGATGTTGCAGTGGATATTTTTGAATGTTGCAACAAATATTCTTTCTATGTTTCAGTTCATATCTTCGTTTTGTTGCATTAGTTGTTCTTTTTTTCAATATTACAAATAGCCCCCCCGTTGTTGCAAAATGATTGGCGGGTTTATGGGGGCGAGTTCATGGCGGACGGAGGTGCTAGGAGCCGACGAGGTTGGGGGGGGCGGACCCGTGCACGTAGGGAGCAGGAGCGGGTTCCTTGCGCGCAGAGGAGCGGGAGGAAGGGCGAGCACTTGCACGGGGGAGTGGAGGAAGAGCGGGAGGCTTTTTTCCTTGGGGGTATCCTTGAGCATGGTCTGGTGGAGGAAGGTTGCGGGGGATGCTGGTACGTGCGGAGAGCGGAGTGGATCATGGGCGTCCGGACGCGGGCGTCCGTGCGAGAGAGGCGAGAGGCGGGCACGCGGGGATTGCGACTGTCCGGACGCTCATCTTTTCCGGACGTCCGGGCGGACGCACGACCCAACAAATTACGGGGTACCGAACAACGCTAAAACAACTAACCAAACACCACCAAGAAAGCACCAGCTAATTACATTCCTCGGTCCGCACGAAACTTGACCAGACTTACCAGCGCGATTGTCCAGAAATTTCCAGATGAATTAATTTATTTTTACGGGTGGAACGTTACAGTCAACAGGGAAAAATCGAAATCAACTCCAGCAAAAAGCAAAAAGAAGAAAAAGGATCTCCAAATCAAATCCGCTGCGCAGGTGGGCCCACCAGTCAGAGGCTAACGAATTACCAGGCTGACGCCGTCACAGGTCACACGTCATTACGAGAGAGAGAGAGACGGAGAGAGCCAGCCAATCAAACTCCCTTCCCATCCCGACCGCCGCCCCACCTCCTCCGCGGCCGCCTCGCCGCGATTCCACTCGCCCCCGACTCCGATCGCAGGCTGGGGCATCGTCCTCACCTCCTCCGCCACCTCCCGCTCCTCCTTCCTCTTCCGGAGCTACTGCGTGGGGGGTCTTGGGGAGAGGAGCCGAGGCGGTGGCGCCCGAACCCGCGTCGTCGTCGCCGCTGCCAGCCGCCATGGAGGCGTACAAGCTCTGGGTGCGCAGGAACAGGGACCTCGTCCGCTCCCTCGAGTCCCTCGCCAACGTAATCCCTCGATCCTGCTTCCCGCTCTGCTTCCGCTCCGTTATAATCATTTCCTGCTCGGGGTCCTGTAATCTCTAGTACGCTCGTATCTCGCCGATTCGGGGGTTGATGTGCTTGCTAATCTGGATGCGTGCCTCGCTTCGGGTTCGTTGAACTTGAATCGCGCGGTCTCGTGGTTGGTCGCGGGCTACTCGGCTGGGGCTTACGCGAATTCATGTGATTCCGCTCCTCCTTGCGTCTACATGCCCTGTTCCTCTCGACGGATGACAACTGATTTCGCGTTTCCTTTGCAAATTTCTCTTGGTTCTGCTCTAGATTTTGTGTCGCTGCTTTAGCTAATCGATATGAGGTTTAGTAGTTGCTTCAGTAAAAAAAAAAAAAAGGGGGTGGGGGGGTGTTTGTTAGTAGTTACCACTTTGCTTATGCTGCCTTCAACTCTTTTCAGGGGCTCACATGGATACTCCCTGAGCGCTTCGCGAACTCGGAGATTGCGCCAGAAGCAGGTGATCTCAATGATCCTTCCTTCATTTGGGAATACCATTTAATTCCACTGCGTGGTTTTTGCTATCTGAATCTGTTGCTGGTCATGTATTTGTTTACTGTCTCATACATTTGGATTTTGAGCTGTATCAGTGCCTTATCTTTGTTAATGCAAGGCTTCAAGTGTCATCAAACTGTGTGAACTGGTATGATTTGGAAAATAGGAGCTGCAACTTTTGTGCTGCAAATATATTACGAGCTGCTAGACGCAGAACATACAGAAATAGTTATAATTTAAGAGGCATAGGTCATATATCCTGTGATATGCTGCATTACTTAGTGACTGTTAAGATATATGGATGCCCAGGATTCAAATTATGTGTGGGTGAAGTTGACGAGTGCATGTCGCATGTGATTCCACGTGTCGATGCACCATGCGATTCCACGTGTCAATGCTCCCCTCCCCCTGTTTTTTCCCCCATAATTATTAATTAGTGGCGTTATATCGAGCATATGGTGACAAAAAAATTGACACCTGTCTTTCCTGTTGCGTCATGTTTCCTATTTGGGTGTTACCATTACTGTAACTGCTTTCCTAGGTTTCTGCGATCTCATGTCTGCATTCACAGAGTGATACATGATCTTTTGTGCTTCACACCAAAATTTGATCAATATCGTTGTGCCAAAACAATCTGTTTGTTACACTACCACCCAACTGCAAACTGCAGACCATCTTTTGCTGTGCTCTAAAATCACCTAGGTTCCAGAAGTCCAGTGTGCTACCATGGTCGCTATGCAAATTATCTCATAAAGGAAATAAATTTTATTTGCTTCTATCAGGCCATTTATTTGTATGCAACTCATTTAGTTATATAGAGCTACCTAGTGTGGCCTTAGCACTAGAGTGACTAAGCTTATTTCAGAATTTATGTTCATATTTTTATCCTGGCATCTTCCATTGTTACCTAAAAAGAATCACTGGTGTTATATGCTAAATTTGTGCTATTCAATGTATGAGACCATTGAAATATGTTTCGCTGACCAGTCTGAATAAGCCTGAGTGTTTAATATTTCTTTATTGAGCATGTATGTTTTGCTTCAAGGTATTATGTCTCAGGGAATCGAATTCTTTGCCATTACTAAAAATATATAATTGCGTACTTTTGCCGGACTATTTTGGTACTATTCTGAGTTAAGATATTGCAGAGCTTAGCTCTTGACTTTACTATAATCTTGTCTAGGTGACTCGATCCCCCTATGCAATAAATCCATATTTTGTTCAGTTCGTAACATATGCATACTGATATGATAATATTTTCAAGAATCAAGGCATTGTTTACAGTTTTGATTGAGAGGTCTATTTTGAGTGGTATATGATTGATATCTTCACATTAACACACACTTCATTGTCTGAACAGTATATGCTCTACTGGGTGTTGTGAGTTCTGTCAATCAGCACATAATTGATGCGCCCACTGACTCATTTGCCTCCAAGGAGCAATCTATCCCATGGGGTCTTGTTGTCTCTGTACTAAAGGATGTAGAGGCGGTTGTTGAGGTTGCTGCCCAGCATTTTGTTGGCGATGATCGCAAGTGGAGCTTTCTTGCTGTTACTGAAGCAGTGAAGTAAGACAGTTACTTTTTTTTTGGTTAGTTGCATATCTACTGCTGTTCAGATTCAGACAATGATAATGTTTCTGCAATATTTCAGAGCAGGTGTCAGGTTAGCTGCTTTTAGGGAGAGTGGATACAAGATGCTCTTACAAGGAGGGGAGGTGGCAAATGAAGAAGAGGTGACGATTCTTGAAAATAATTATGGAGTAAATGGTAATGGAGTTCCAGCCATATATCCGATGGATGGACATGCCGGGAATGGTCACAAAGCTATGGCCAAAGGCCTCGATGGAAAAAATGGAGTTGTATCTAAGAGTCTTGAGAAAAGAGCAGTAGCTGCTTTGAACAAATTTGGCGAGAATGCAAAGATGATGTCTGATCCTATGTGGATGCGGAGGCTCCAACCTACTCCTGAGCCTACTGGTAATAAATTTTAAACTACGAAGAAGTTCCATTTTTGGTCTCTAATTATCATGGCAGTCCAATTTTGGTCCCCAAACTCAAAATACCACACAACTTGGCCCTTCAGCTTGTTTTTGCTGACATGGTAATGGTTTTGCCATTTAGGATGTGTTTATATTATGCACAACCATCCAGCACTAGATTGAGAGAAAAAAAGAACCATATTTAATGGTGAAACCACCCTATGTGGTATTCAGACCTACTGCTGACATAGTGAAACTATCACCATCTTAGCAAAAACCAGCTTCAAAACAGTGAAGGGCCCAAAACAAATGGTTTGAGTAGTTGAAGGGCCAAAGCTGTCTGATATTTGGGTTGGGGCCAAAAACCCTTATGAGAGTTCAAGTTCAAGGGCCAATAATTGACTAATATCTATTTAGTTATGTTGATATTTCTACATGGTACTTCTGGGTCTATGGTTTTTCTTTTCTTATAGTGAGTTAAACCTTCTGTTCTGTGCAGTGATTATGGTCGAGAAGCCAACTTTGGCAAGTATTTGGTCTGCTAAAGGGGGTACTGGGCGCTTATTTGTTTTAGGGGAAGTTGTTCACATATTCAGGCCACTTGTATATGTACTTCTGATCAGAAAGTTTGGAATCAAATCATGGACCCCATGGTTAGTGTCACTAGCTGTGGAACTCACAAGTCTAGGCATCCATTCCCATGCGACCGATCTGAATCACAAATTAGGGAAAGTGCATCAGCTCAGTTCTGCTGAGAGGGATGAGGCAAGTTGATTTTAGTTCTCTAACTAGTTAAATACTTAAATTTTGTTTCATTTTATCCTTACTGTTGCTGAACTAGCTATTCTTTGATTCGATTCCATCAGTTGAAAAGGCGAAAGATGATGTGGGCCCTTTACATGATGAGAGATCCTTTCTTTGCCAGTTACACCAAGTAATGAAAACACTGCCCTAAGATGATCATCACTCTCGGTTGAAATTGAACCTTGTATGCTCATGCCTGCATTGTGTCCTGACAGGCGTCATCTCCAGAAGGCTGAACAGGTGTTGAATCCGGTGCCATTGATTGGCTTCCTTACAGGTATGTACGTGTTTTTCACGCCTTTGATTGATCGTATTTGTGTTCCATGAAAGCACATTACAATAAGCTTTTTTTTTTTTACTTGATTCATCACAGGGAAACTTATTGAGCTACTGGAGGGGGTTCAGACAAGATATACATATACATCAGGTTCATAGAGATGGCCAGTTCGAGCTTGCTGCTCGTCTCTCGACTTGCCCCTGGAAGCCTGTGCTTTGTGCCAGTTGGTTGATGGGTTCTGTTTCAATGGCTGAGAACGTTTGTGCCCAAACCTGAAACCTGTACTGCTGTTTCCTTGCCAAATGTGGCATCGTTGTCTTGTGGCTGTGAAGTTGCAGCCACTTCATGTGTGGCGGCAGATGAGAGAATTTCAGAATCTGAAGTATATAATAGTATACCGCTTTAACACTACGAATTGACGTATTTACCATGAATGACTTATTGCCTTATTGGAACATATAATATGTCCACAATACATTTGTTCTTGAACAGCGAAATTTGGATGCAGTAGGGGCAGAGGTAAGTGATATGGTAATACTGATTTGTGCCTGAACCAGATAGATCTTGAAAGTTTATATACATATTGCTCGTCGTTTAAATGGGACTAGGTAAATCAAGAGTTCAAGACCCATCCAAATGCATTGTAAATGCATAAGAACATGAGGTTTGTTTTAATTATCACTGCGACATGGATGTCATGAAACTCTGAACCTCTGAACCTAGCGCCCAGAAACACACAGGCTCCTTCCTCTCTGAATGCAGCATTGATCTGAAAAACTTTGCATTTTACCGAAAGGGAACCACAATTTGTCAGTGGGCAAAACACGAAGGCTTAATCCTTATGACATGCATCTAATTTACTAACTTATGTACTTGCAACACCCATCCACTTAATCCTTGCAACATGCATCTAATTTACTAACTTATGTATGTACTGCTAGTTCTACAAGCATGGCAAGATGGTATCACAAGCGTGCCATGACTCTGTTCAGGGTCAGCTCATCGCTTGCTACGGATGCAGCAGCACTATTGGCATTGGCTTTGCTGTAAGATTCACGGCTTGACTGCGAGCTCAAGTAGGAGAGCGACTGCAACCATGACACGAGTACTGGCTTCCGAGTGACATCATTAGACTCCGCGACATGGGCGTGCATGTCATCCAGCAGCGCATCCTGGCCTTCCTTTGGCAGCAGGCTCACGAATTCTGCCAGCTCCTTCAGCAGGTAGGGGAATGACTGCAAAGAGAAGGAAATCGTGTTACTACTAGTACAAAACATTGGACATCTTGGCTTTTAAAGTCATCGGAAAACAAGCCAAGTTAGCCTCCATATTCTTTAACATTCATCCAGCACATGAGAAACATCAGGCACTTTTCCCAGCTACTTTAATATAAATTATTGTTAGGGAAAATCGCTTTTATATTTCTAATATTCTGCTAACTGACAAAGCATACGTCCAACTGAGTTAGCCATCAGTTTTAGAGAACTGTTGCGTGAAGGGGAAGAAAATGACCAACCTGAATATCCACAAGGAAGATTAGTCTCAGCAACAGATCCAACATTTTCTTACACGGATCTGTGCTCTCTTCCCATGATCTCCATAAGGATTTGTTCTGAACCTTTGCAGTCTCGCAGAGATCTTTAGCCTTGACAACAAGGCTATGGATACAGAAAAGAATGGCTGCACTGCCTGCGGGGAGGTGGCGAACAAGTGCTGCAACTCCTAATGCTAATCCGTCAAATGGGGTTACACCAGGATAAGCCTATTTTAAGGAACAAGTCAGAAAATAAGCCATCTTCCAGTCCGAAATCAAATATGGAAAAAGATGCGAATGAACTACCTCCAAAGATCTCTTGATGTAGTAAAAGGTAAGTTGCTCTTTCAAAGCTGCTCGAGCATCCTGATCAGTATCACTGCCCGATGACTGGAAAGATACCATCACAGAGTGTGAAGCACTTGTAACTTTCTCATTTGAATGCTGTAGATATCTTTTTCATGCTAAGGGTCACATCATTTTTTAATACTGGAAGTCTTGATAAACAAATTAAAATAATAAATAAGAAGACAAACAATAGAATGGAATGCAACAAAGGATACAAGAACATGATTGAAGCCACTTTATCCTGAATCATATGAACTGGAATGAGGCTAACACAAGTTGGCATAACCCGCAAGTAAAATAGTATGCGTGATGTCTGAACCTCATCTCTGTGCCAGATATATGTTGTTCCAACCAAGGCTGGTAAATCTGTAACACACCAAACACGAATCTTAACCAACAATTGCTAGCACATCCTACTAACATGGCAGCAGGAGAAGTGTCAATGAATTAACCTGGTTTATTTGTCAATTCAGTATATGAAGGCATTGACTCGATGAACAAAGCGGTAGCGGCTGCATTGTATTGATTGGCAAGCACAGCACTCCGGACTGCCTCAGTGTACTCAGGAAGACGCAGTCGCCTAAGATGTTCCACACAAGAGAATGCCACCAAGATTCTAGCAGCAACCTCTGGTTGGAATGCCTCGGAGGACTTAGCATTTAGCCTGTGTTTAGTGACCTCAGCTGCAAAGATTACAACCATAAGAAATGAGGCCTCAGCAATCTTGTCAATCGCCGTAATCAAGTCATCCTGCTTCCCCCGGTGCAGCAAAACTGCTGCACGAAGATGGTAATAAATCTCCTGTGCATACTCCCACACACAAGTTTCAACAAAACTTTTAGCCTTGTCATTGGCATGTGAATACTGGCTGCAAAGAACCCCAGTCACTGGGCCTGCCTCTTTGAAAAGAACACTATCAAGGTGTTGATTGAGCTCAGCCTTGACAAATTCGCTCCCTTCTGCATTTTGAACCGACATCCTGAGCAAATCAGGAAGCGGGAGGAGCTCCTTCAGCAATCCCACACAGACACACTGTAATACAGACTCATGAAACGCAACCTGCCCACACCGTGTCAGTCCCAATGCGACACACTGAACAAGGATACGCTGATCATCACCAGGTCTCCCTCCCAAAACTGCCCGCTCAGCTGCAAACAGAATTGTCCGCTCAGGCGCTTCCTTCAGCCGTGGATCGAAGTCCAGCCGGTATCTCGCCGAAGCAACCCTCAATGCCCGCAATCCGCCGCAGGCTGCCATCACCACTGGAAACAGCACATAATCCTCACCATCACACTTCTCCGGTGAAATCAGCTCAAAGAGCACCTGAACCTTCCGCATCTTCCTCGACTCAACAAACCCCATTACCAACCACTCCATCAGCTTAAGCACCCGAACACCAGTAGCCAGATTCCCAGTCCTCCCACAGATCCTAAGCAAGCACACAAGAATCCTTCTGAACTGCACCTCATCTGCAGCCGCCAGCGCGTAACCAACACCTGTAAGCGCGAGGTAGTCGAGCTCATCGATGCTCTGATCGCCCCGCTCCACATCTTCAAGAACGCGGCTCACAGCCACAACAGGGTCATCATCCTGGCCATCGGTAGGCTCACCACTGCCGGCGGGATTCTTCGCGGCGGAAGCGGGTTTCCCGAAGCTGGTATGGCCTGGGAGACCCTTGGTGGAGGCGCGGGCGCCGAGGAGGAGGAGGCGAGGGGCGAAGGGGAGGGAGGCCGGGACGGAGGCGGGGACAAGGTGCGGGGACGCGGCGAGCAGCGGGGCGACGAGGTGGGGGTGTAGCGGGAGGAGCGGGAGCAGGAGCGAGGCGTGCGCGGAGGAGAGGCGGAGCGCGCGGCGGTGTTGGTGGAGCGTCTCTAGCGCGGCGACGGCGTCGGCGGGCGAGGTGGAAGGGTCGCGGAGGCGCGACCACGCGGTGAGGATGGTGGTGGGAGAGGGCGGCGGCGGAGGGGGGGGGGGTGGCGCGAAAGTTGCGGACTCGAGGTGGTCGGCGAGGGGAACCGCCGCCGCCGCCGCGGCCGGTCCCGGTCGCGGCGGAGCTGTCGTCATGCTGGGGTGGGGACTGGGGACTTGTGTGATGAAGACTCCAACGAGACCGCCTCCGTGTCCACTCTGAAAGGATATAAAGTTTGAATTTTGAAATTTTAATGAATTTGTAACTGCGTTCAGAAATGTCTTCCTTGTTCAGAATTTTAACTTGTTTTAGTTTTGTTATATAAATCAAACTTCTCTAATTTTAACTAAATCCATAAAAAAAGATATTGACATCTATGATACTAAATAATTACGGAGAGGTCCATAAAAATACATTTTTTATAAGCTAGGTCAAATAATTACGGACAGGTTCGATGTTGCTAAAACAAATTATAGTTTACAAGAACATAAACTGTCGTTGATGGTCAATACTTTGCTATCGGTAACTTTAATTTTCTCAACATTCTACTAATAAAGCATCTTCAAGAGTCGTTTTTAAGTTCACTCTCTAAATTATTATTTGGATAGTCATTTCAATAAAAAATATTCTTTATACTTCAACTCCAAACTTTTCAATATATCCTATGTAAATAAACAATCAGTTAGAGAAAAATTTTGTACCAAAATCTATTCCTATAAAAAGAACTATATAGAGGTTCTTTTTTTTCCTCTTTCTAAGAATTTCTAGAATACTCGGTAATGTGTTCGGCTGGTATAGAAGCTGTTGCTGCTGGCTGTTAGCACAATATTTTTGTGAGAGTAGAGAGAAGAAGAAGCAGCAGCAGCCAAGTACTGTTTTTATCTACGAGCTGAACACAACCGTTGCTAAAACAAATATCATAGTTCAACAGGTGCCAATGCCAACAAGTGGTAGCATACTATTTCATTTTAAAATTTTCATTTGGAATTAAGTTTGTGTGGAACATTGGTTACTGTAATCGTTCCAAAATAACCAATGTTTCGCATTTAGCCTAAAACTATTTATTTATGGTACTATAATATAAAAATACAGTTTATGATAAATCTAATAATACTTATTTAATATTACAAACAATCTGTATATTTTTATTTAATTTTAATAGATCTTAAGTAATTTGATTTAGAGCAAATCTAACATCAATTATTTTGCCATACTGAGTATTTTACCTTTGTTTCTCTACCATACATCACTATAATTGAACTAGATACGAGCATCTACTTATAATTCTTTGCAAGCAAAATGAGACCAACTGAAATTGAATTTCCATCAAATTCAGCACAAGTATTTAACCAGCTACTAAAACATTCAGCAAAAAACCCCCATGAAATATGAGCTGAGCAAACATTCAACACCCCTCTCCAAGAACATGAGGTAAGCAGTAGACGCACGTGAGGCAAACCATACCATACCCAACATTCAGAAACTTATACCGGGGAATCATAAGATGATCATATTTCACCAAAATCTATTGCTAGTATTTAAACCTGAGTAATTAATTATTGCTACACAAGATAAATAAACATGGAAATAGACAAGACAAGGACTTCTATTTACGTCTTTATACCCAGAGAATATTTTTTTTTATTTTTAACACTTTTTTGAAAGAAATTCGAAAACTAACACTGTAATTAAAGTATTTCAAAAACTAACCCTTCTTGCCGCGCCACCGAAAATTTCTTGGCGTCAAAAATCTAAGTGCAGCGCCATGCATGCCGGCGCGGCAAACGGTGCTAGCGTGGCCCGCAGGATCCGGGCCGGTGACGTGGCGGCTGACGTGGCGACCATTTGCCGCGCCATGCATGCCGGCGCGGCAGAGGGTTTGCCGCGCCACCCTTTACGGCGCGGCAAAGGTGGGTATAAAATCCGGCCGCGCCCCTATCCTCTTCCTTCCTCCCCTCTGTTTCCTGCTTGAGCCGGCGTCGCCTGCGTCCTGCAGGGGCGCCTAAGGGGTTGCCAACCCCCACTTCTCCCTCGTTCCCTGTCGATCTCCATTTGGAACGTTGTGGTGAGCTCCATTCGTCGTGTTTTCTTGCTTTCCTAGTTGGTTTGAGGTAGTTATTGGTTTTATGTTTGTAGATATTTGTTGCATTGTATATATAGTTTGTGTTGTTCTTGTACATTACAATTAATAGTGCGTTGGCTAAATCTCTTAATAATGTGTTGAGTTTAGATGGGAGAATGGTATCGAGAGGACTTGTGGCGGAAAAGAGGTCGTCCAAAAGAATTCTACTATGAAGCGTCTAGCAAGGACGGTCCCGTTCCTCCTGATCTTCCTGTTCCAAAATGTGACCGTGGTCGCCCGGCGGTGTTTCAATCCGGGGACCCAGAGACCGCTGCACGTTGCTTTTACACTTGCAGTAGTTGTGTAAGTTATACCCAGTTTATTTTGTGTTCTTGTAGTAGTTGTAAATGTACTAACAATATATTTTTATCAAATTTTTGTAGTCCTACAATAGGTGTTACTTCTTCCAAAGGGATCGATGGCCCGATAAGTTTGATCCAAGGTACCTAATGTTTGACGATTGGTGGAGAGGTAGACATCCTCGTGAGCATTTTCAGCGGTGGGTTCCACCCCCACCTAACCCGCCAAAGACCGACAAATGGAGGAAAAAAAGTAGCCACGGCAAGAAGACGATTGGAGACGCCACCTCGTTGCCATTGCGGAGACTATCTTTGTGGTGACACCGGATCGTCCGATGGAGTTTCGTTGTCCCAATACCTATGAAGTATGTGTTAAGTTAATTTGTAGAAATTGAACTCTTTATTTTGATTACACTAACGTATGATCTTGCAAATGTTACGTGATTCCAAAGTGTCGCTTCAATGAGTGGTTGTATGGCCCAAGTCTCATTGGCCGATGGAAAAGGTGGAGAAAAAGAAGACAATTGTCCCGGACCACACAATTGCGGATAGTGATAGACTTGATGGCGGGAAATTGTGTAAGTGTGGTGTAAAAGCAAACTATGGCTTAGTTCCCTCAGGTCTTGGAATAGGCCACTGGTGTGGGCATATGGTTGACTATGAGGAGGTTCGTTTTGTCTTTTACAATATCATTGTACAAACTAAGTTACACTAGTGTACTCTCGTTCTTCAGTTATACTGAATTGTTAATTTGTACAGAGCACCCGCAGGTGTAGTTGGGAGCCTTACGAAGGAAAACATGAGGTGATGGACGAGATTAGAAAGAACCAAATCATGGGTCAGAAGATACGTTGTGGTTCCCAGCTTGTTGATTCGTACATCAAAGAGCGAAAAGCGGCCATGCTTAAGCATGCAAGACAAATGGGTTATAAAAACCCTGTTCAGGTTGAGTTCAGAAAGTTGAGAGAGATAAAGGAGAAGCGGGACTTAGAACATAAAGCAAGGGAGATGGCTAGAGCAGAGGAGAAACATCTGGAGGATCTTGTTGCTGGACTTTGTGCGAGTGAGTGGATCAATATTTTTATTTGTACTAGATGATATATATTATTTCTCGGAGCACTAACTTCTTCAATTTTACGCATGTAGGGATTGGATGTACCGGTGACTATGCTGCAGAGGTTGCCCGTTCGGGGTACCTGCAAAAGGTGGCTGAGGCTACGGAAAAGAGGGCAGCAGAGGCGGAGGATGATGACGATTCGAGGCTTAGCGAGCTGATCGCTCTAGCAGAGGCTGATTTGCAGGCTGATTTGCAGGCCGATGAGGACGACGACGATTCGAGGCTTACTGAGCTGATTGCTTTAGCAGAGGCTGATTTGAAGGCCCAGGCAGATGAGGACGCCTTTATGTCACAAAGCGGCGGATGAGGTGGAGGCCGCTTACTACCAAAGAAAAGGCATATGAGGCTGAAGTTGGCAAGAGTAGGCGAGGCAAGGAGGTTGTGGTAGAAGATTGGGATTCAGGTGACGAGTTGCTTAGTGATGTTCCATCTGACTACTCAAGTTCTTTGTAGGCATGGATTCGGTGCTGTCATGTACTCAAGTACTCTCCCCTATGACATGTAGTATTTTGTTGGAGTAGAACTATGTCATCTTTATTAGGGAAGCACTGTGGACCTGCAATGTTATTATATCATATGGTATTACTAAATGAGTTCGTAAAATTGCATTAAATGACATATAAACAAAGGCGCAAATGTCAGCCTGAAGAAGTTGCAAATATCTTGTGCAGAACTGCAAGGCTTAAAGGTGGAAACTAAATTACATTTGCCGCGCCAGCGAGGGCGGTGCGGCTTGGTTACTTTGCCGCGCCACGGTTAATGGCGCGACAAATAGCTTCTGCCGCGCCTGCGGTGATGGCGCGGCAAAGGCAGGCTCCAGATGCCAAAAAAAGCAGCCAGTGTTTTTGCCGTACAAATCAGCAAGTGTTTTTGCAGTCATACTTCAGTATACATTCGCAATAACATAGTAAACAAGCAGGACGAACCATTAGAATGGAAGTTCTAGATTAAAGTAAATAGTCATGTCAAACAAAGTAGTCGTGGTGGCGATACAAAGCGCACAAGTGTTTCAATATTACATAACCGGTCTGATACTTGCTGCTCACATCTAGGATCCCTACAACACAAATCTAGTTGGGGGTGTACGGGTTCCGTGGACGTCTACGTCGCTTCGGCTGGGACAACTGCATGTTGGGAGTGTACGCAACGTCCGTGCGATCCCGTTGGCGTCCGACCCTTCGCGTGTGATGTGCCACACCAATGTCCGCAATTTTGTTTCAACATTAGTTCTAATTAAGTAAGCGCTTAGGGTCAGTATCGATGTTATTAAGTCATTAGACGAACCTCGCCCTCCTCCTGAGTGGGAAGTGGCGCTCCTCCCAGCTGTGACATCCCAACCTCCTCCGCAGGCCACTCACTCTAACCTGTCTGGCCGCTGTCCGGCTGCACGTAGGCTACATGGTCCCAGGCAGAGTCGACCACTGGCACTTTCTTTGAACGTCTTTGTGTGCCACTAGTACCCCCGCAATGTTGGGAGTACTTTTGTTAAGGGTTGTGTACTCTAATGAATTAACCAACTGAACTATGTTAACGGTTGTTTACCTGGCCGCCTTCCTCGTATCCCCCTGTGAACTGGTACCCATGTGCACCTTGGTCATCGATGAAGTAGTCGTCAAACCAGTGTGCAGAGGCTTCTGAAGGTGAGCGAGGACCTAAACTCACAGCTGTACCCTTGCCGTGGGGGGGGAGGCGCTGTGCGGCCACCCGAAGTCCCTCCCGCAGGAGTGCCCGCTGAGCCTGCAGCTGTAGGCACGGAGCTCGAGTCAGGAACAAACTGTGGAAGGTCCTGCAAGTCTGGAGCCTCCCATGGTGTGTCCACGCACCCCAACTTCCTCGCCATCTTCCTACATCCCCTCTGAATTTTCTGTAAATCAAAGTATGTACATAGGCATGGTTAGAAGACGTGAATTGAAGCCCTTATTGTGTGAAACGAAGTGTGATGAATAATATATAATAACCTTTAGAAAAGCGTGCGGCCGGGCCCCCCGCTCACCACGGCGTCGTGCGGGGAGTTTCGAGGCTTCGTTTGAGTACCTTGTCGGGTTTGTGGCCTACAAACACAAACAGTTAGTAACTAAGGTCATAAATGGATACGTCCAGGTTCATGGCAAGTGGAGCATAGATTCTGTGAACGAGTCTGATCAAAGTCACCACTACCATACATGTCATTTCCATATCCTCTCATGGCATCCATATCCCCTTTAAGACGCTTTTTCTTTCTTCTACCCTTCCCAAGTTTCTTTAGATCAGGATCCGATGCAGTCTTCCCCGTGATAAGAAGGCCATTGCGAGGGGTCAAGGTAAGGCTCAAAGGCACTTTGCCATATGTTGATTGTATTCTGCCGGAGGTATATAGGGGACATGTAAGGAAGAGCTTGGTAATCAAAACCACGCGCTCTACATGCAAATGACCATGTGAGAGCAAGATGCATGCATAATTTGAGGCACATTGCAGCTACACTCCACTTTCTGAAGATCAACACGATAGTTACGACCACCATAACGTTCTCCACCTAGTGACGTGCCTCCCTTGCCTCGAACATTGTAGATAAGCCTACTAGGTCCATATCCCTCAACGGTTTCCTCAGACTGCCCATTTTTTCTCGCATTGTCGAGGTGCTCGATTACCGGCCTTTCCCCAAGGACCTCTCTCGGTCATGCTTCGTTGCGCAAGTTCCCACCTATTCACGAAGTATTCATTGTACTTGCGAAAAAGAGAACTCAACAATTCCGCACAATCGCAAAGCTCTAACTCCCCGCGAACACACGGTTGAAAGATTCGAGAGGAGTTTATGGTCATGATGCCATATCTGAAACCACCCTCATCAAATGCTAGTGCCCACTTCTCCTTTTGGTCCATCCGTCCCCTGAAGCCACTCCTTTCCTTCTCTATTAAGCATGGTATCTAATTCTTTCTTTGTTTCATCAAACTCGTGCTTAAATGCGAACACAAAGACAACGCCTTCACCTTCTCGATACCTCTTTCTTCCGCCGACGACGCCCGAAAGTTGGCGGCAAAGTGGCGCATACACCACCGATGCACGAGGGGAGGATGTCCTTCAATATGTTCCTCCGCAAAGACTTAGTAGGCCAGGCATGACGATCCGATATCAAACAAATCTGCCTAGAACATCCAAGCACATATACACGCCAGAAGACGCATGAACCATGACCAAGACTCAAGGTTTTCGCCCTCGGCCAATGCAAATGCCACAGAAACTATCTCGATCCTCCGGATCCACCGAAGCTGCCATCATCAACACACCTCTATACTTGCCGGTCGAGGAAAGTGCCATCAACAAGTATCACCGGATGACAGAACTGAAAGGCAATGGCGCACTACTTGAAGGCCCAAAACACACATCGCAAGACACGCTTTCTTGCACCGGTTTCAGGGTTGAAGAAGTACCTATTGTCGGGGTCTATGAACCACTTCATGCCGGGGTTGTAATAAGACATTGCACATAATATCCGGGGAACGTGGTTGTACGCTTCTTTCCAACTACCCCATCGAATTGCAAGTGCAATCGGTTTAAGCTCGCCAAGCCTTCCCATACTTCACCTCGTAACCACGTAACCCAAAAATGGATCGAATAAGCAAAGACACCGAAACATCGGATCTCTGCATCAACAAGATACAATATGCGACGAGCAAGATATCTTGCCGTGAGCTGCGGATGAAATTCCTTGCCCTTGTTTGATAGACATGTGTGCGGTTGGACCACTTTAGTAATCTTCCACTTTCCATCGCTCTTCCTCTTCCTCGCATTGAGCCTCCACATACAACCGGCCTTACAAATCACATGGTACCTAAGCCCCCTGTCAGAATGAGTCACCGTGTACGGCCTATGATGGTGCACTGCATAGTCTTGAAGAAATAGCTTCAACTCCTCCATACTGTTGAACATCATCTTCTCATGAATAATGGCACCATCCGAACCTTCAAACTCATGCAATGGTCGGTGGCACATCTGCAATCCTGTGTCACACACTGCCATATGTGCCATACTCACATCCTTGTACGTTGGAACCGCACGAACAGGCACGTTAACGAGTTCACCGACGTAACTTCGGACTCGGCCAGAACGTGGTGGTGGAACAAACTGGCCGTGCTACCGTGAACCGCTCCCATGAATCATAACGGACTCCATCATCTTCGACTTCATGTACTAGTCTACCCTGTACCATCGGCATCTGTGGTTCCAGTACATTGCGAGGATGCACCGCAAAGAATCGAACAAAGAAGAATCGCAACAAAGACCAACCGGGATTGGTTGAGCCAACATAGGATCAACCGGCATACCATGACCTACCACATCGGGGACAACAAAGCTTGGCACAATATGTCACGGTCATCATCTGAATCATCAGAGTCACTGCTGTCATCCTCTTCAACAATTGTTGCCTCCCGTTGCACCTCATCTTCTTCCTCAAAGTCATTGACATCAAAATCATTTGATATACAGCCTAGTGACCGCGGAACCTCCTGAGTCAACTGACCATCCAAGTCCATATTAGAGGGGGCTGCATCCACATCCACACCAAAGTCCGCCTCCTCACCCTCGGACTCATCATATGCATTCTCATCCATCTTCCGCAAACCATCTTCCACCACAACCTCTGCCGTTGTCACATTTGATGCGGCAACCAGCCTTACATATCGCTCCCAAAAAACCTGGTTGCGCAAAGGCACAAACAGGAAGTGGGGCCTAGTCTTCCCGCTATCATACCTCCCCTTCAACTTGAAATGACCATCAAACTTCTCCTTCACACGCAGCACAAGGTCCCTAAGACTAGGAGGTTCATCAAATAACTCCCATTCTTCTGACATGTCCTCAAACACACCATCTTCATCCCTAACACTTCCTCCATACACCAACCGCACTACACTGTCCATCTACACAACAATCCCAATATTTTTCATTAGGCTTCACCAAGTGCAATATACTACACTAACTAAATATATATTAACTAACAAACCATCTATTACACATACTAATAATATATCTAACCTATGTAAAATCTAACTAAATATGCAGTGTATTACACATACTAATAATATATGTAACCTAAGTATAATACCTTACACAAAATTTAACTACACTAACAGAAAAACCTAACACTAACTATAACATATACCCTAATGACAATAACTACCACACTAACTATAATATATACCCTAATGACACTAACTACTAACTATTGTGCAACTATTACTTGCTAACTAAGCTTTTTTTTTTTTTTTTTTTTTTTTTTTTTTTTTTTTTTTTTTTTTTTTTTTTTTTTTTTTTTTTTTTTTTTTTTTTTTTTTTTTTTTTTTTTTTTTTTTTTTTTTTTTTTTTTTTTTTTTTTTTTTTTTTTTTTTTTTTTTTTTTTTTTTTTTTTTTTTTTTTTTTTTTTTTTTTTTTTTTTTTTTTTTTTTTTTTTTTTTCAAATCGAACAGAATCTCTAACCAATATTTAAAATGAAAAAGAAATTACCTTCACCGTCCCATCGCTTCTGCCCAAAAGGCGTCGGTCAAGGAACCAGGCACCACGAAGAGCGGGGGGCTCGGTCGAGGGCCGGCCTCGGCACGCCGGCCGGCCGCCGGAGACAAGGCACCCCCGCACCCCAGGGGCCGGCCGCACGGTGCTGGACGGCGGCGACCCCGGGCTGTGGATCTGGGGAGGGGCGACGGGCCGGGCGGCGGCGGGCCGACGGCCAGCGGCGGGCGACGGACGGGGCGGGCGGCGGGCCGACGGCGCCGGCAGCGCACAGCCTCCGGACGACGGCGCGCACGGGCGGGCGGACGGCCGGCCACCGGCGAACGGGCTTCGGGCGGACCGGGCGGACGGCGGCGGCGGAGGCGCTGTGGGCGAGGCGGCGGACGACGGCAGCGAGCGCTCGGCCTGGATCCAGACGAGTGAGGGAGAGAGAGAAGAAGAAGCAGGCCTGCCTTAATCGCACATTTGCCGCGCCACCTCCACCGGGCGCAGCAAAATTACCGTGCCGCGCCGGCATGCATGGCGCGGCAAATGGTCGCCACGTCGGCCGCCACGTCACCGGCCCGAATCTGCGTGACACGCCGGCACCGTTTGCCGCGCCGGCATGCATGGCGCGGCACAGTACTTTTGACGCGCAGCCCTCGGTGGCGCGTCAAAAAGTGTTAGTGTGTGAAATACTTTCCATACAGTGTTAGGTTTAGAAATTCTTTGGAAAATGGGTTAAAAATAAAAAAATATTCTACCCAAAAGACTGATGACATTCTGGGCCTGGGCATGCAACGACCTGGGCTCCGGTCTGTGTTGGGCCGGGACCCCGGGGAGACGAGGCGGGATGGCCGACGCCGACGCCGGGCGCGGAGATTTTGAGGGGGTTTTAGGGTTTACTCTATCCCTAACCTCGTGCATCACCGTCTCAGCCCCAGCCAAAAATCTCAAATCCCTTCCCTCCACCATCGATCCGGGTCTCCATGGCCGCCAAGCGCCGCGCCCGCCGGCCAAGATCCGACGACTCCACGGAGTTGGGCCGCAACGGTGTCGATAAGGAGGAGGAGGAGGAGGAGGAGGAGGAGGAGTGCGGCAAGTCCGGCGAGACCGCCATGTCCGCCGAGCCCAAGGAGAGGCCGCTGAAGCAAGCTGAGCAATCCTCGCCGCCGTCCACGAAGGATGCTGGGGCGCAGGGATCCGGCGAAGCCTCTCCGGCGAGGAGCGCGCCGCGCGGTGGGGTCGCGTTGGAGACCAAGACGACCTCGAAGCATGTCAAGAAACCCCCTCCGGCGTCGCTGGAGGAGGATGAGGCGGGGGACTCTGGTGATGCGTCACCGGCGAGGGACCCGCTGCCCGACGACACCACCGACGCTGGCCACAGCAAGAGAGCCGTGACTCCGAAGCGGGAGGAGGGCTCCCATCGGCCGCATCAGGGAGAAGAGCATGAGGAGCAGCAAGGGGAGGGGATCCCACATCAAGAGCAACCCAACGACACCTCACCCTCACGAGAGAGGAAGAGATACCAGGACAATGAGGAGACAGGGGCTCAAGTGAATAGCAAAGTCTTGCCTCCACGCAGTTCTAAGGTAGAAAAGAAGCCAGCAGTTGAGCGATCATGGTCCCATGATGACGAGCTTAAGATTCTCAATGCTTTGGTCAAGCATGCTCAGTCTCATAATGGTGTTTTACCTGAATCATCGCACCTTTTGGCCAATCTCACCTTTGATAAAATTGATGCCACTGAGGATAAGCTCACTGACAAGATCCGCAAGCTTAGAGCACGGTACTACAGGATTCGTTTACAAGGCTGTCCATCTGATATCCTTAGTCGTAGGCTGTTTAAGTTGTCTGAAATCCTGTGGGGTCAAGTTGATGAAGATGAGCAGGTTGAGCCAACATCTAGAGACTTCAGTGCACTGTCAAAATTGTATCCTCACTTGGCCAAAGAAGTCAGAGCGTACGCTGAATCACATAGCTCGGGTGACTTAGTCATGTCAATGTTCATGACTATAGATGATGACAAGGCCCATGAGCTTGATGCTAAGTGCAAGAAGCAACATATTGAAGCATTCAAGTTGGAGTTGAGTCAAGCAAGTCTAACCAACGAATTACTTTCTGCTCTTTCAAATCTGATCACCAAGACCACAGACCCCTCTCAAGCCACACCATGCAAGAGGAGTGCCAAGGAGGTGAAAGAGCCTCTTGATGAGCAGTACCCATGGCATAGCAAGAGAGTTGCAAGGAAGACCGAAGGCTTCACGGACAAGCCAAATGCAGATGAAGTCTTGAACCCAAAGCCACTGGCAATGGTCCCAGCTGTCCAAGCTCCAAAGTCCCTAGCCTCCCCACCTCACCAAGGACATTGGACAAGCCAAATGTAGATGAAGTCCGATGAAGGAAAGGCCTAAAAGTTGGCGGACCTTGCCTAATTCTAGGGACAGTGCAATTTCAGTTTAAACACTTTTGGTTCATGTTGCCTGCCTCTAGCTTTGCCATGTCCTATCAAAAGAGAAACAGAGAAACAACAGCTTGGTGGCAAAGAGGCAGGTTTCAAGGTTTAGGAAAAATGGGCTGTTCATATGGAATAGCTGTGGGCATCTGTTATGAATTCATCACATATATCTATGCTCAGTTACCCATGAATAAAATTTCTCACTACTGGTCTTGAATTTATACAACAATTTCATTCATTTGATGATTAGGCATACACATAGGATTATATTGTCTTGCTTACTGAAATTTTTTTCCAGTTTCAAGCTACTCCAGTGAAATTAATATTCTTTCCATTCGGATTACTATTATTGCTGTTCCATAAGCGGTGTGAACATGCATGCACATGTGTTAAGTCATCGTAAACAAAATGCCAGTGTCTTGTTTGACTTCCAATTTAACTATTTTTATTTAAAAAAATCACGTCTGTTCGTAGTTAAAATTATGCAGCTGATTGCATGTGGTGTGGTAGCCGTCGTCTTCTTCATCATCCCTCTCGCCTCACAGCAATCATAGCGCTTCAACACACTTGACGCAACCATCTGGTGGACCTCCATCTCCAGGTTAGTGACTTCGACCCTTCTGCTTAAGTCCGGAGATGCTACCAGAAAAATTGTGCCCGTGCAATTGGTCACCAGTTACCACACTTTGTGCTTACTTCCATCCAAATCTGGAGCAGTTAAACTTGTGTGACCTCCCTTTGCATCCCCCAGTCCTGTCTCCCTGCTAGATTTGCCCTGCTCCAATCTGCCATGTAGCTTTTCAATGGTTTTACATCAACAGAGGCAATTTCAACCCCCTCTCGGCATGATCTGCAATCTCGGGCATTTTTTTGAAATGAAATCTCAGCAAAATTGTAGCCTGTATGATTTATTTAGATTTTTTTTATTGAGGGAACATGAGAGACGAGGCCCCTACTGAAAAACAAACAGGCTACAGAAGTGCAAAACAAGGTTAAGAGAAAAAACAGAGAAAATAAGCAAAGATTACACAAGATTCTGTAGCCATGAAGAAATTGGAGGCAAAAAAAAACCTTCCCTCCCTAAGAATAACTAGATCAAACACAGACTTGAAGATAAACTTGCAGCAGAGTGGGTGCTTCTCCTTTGAAGATGAATTTGTTTCAGACCGACCAATGCTCCAGCATAATAATAAAATAAAATAAAATGATAAGCTCCACAATGAGCTGAGAGCTGAACCTTGTGGCTTTCCAAAACTTCAATCTTTAGGCAAACACAACTTGTGTGCAGATTATTAATTTAGTACTCGTTACCTTTCTGTTGAAGCTAAACCAAATCTTCAGATGTCACCAAATGAACCAAATGACCTGTTCCTACATAGTTCCCTTCTTTGTAACAAACATTTAGCTCCTTGTTATTCACCCTTGTTCTAGTATCAGACTCAATACAACTGTTCGTATTTTCAACTATTTATTCAGTTATTTAGTTCTAGGCACCTATGCCTGACTTTGTTTTTGTTATCAAAGATGTGCCAATGCGTGGCAGTGTGCATGTGTAACTGCGTCTACTCTATCTTTCTTGAAAAAAAAAAATATCATAAGAAGTTACATATGTTTGGATACCTTTGTCTTGTAACACTAACATGGTTCGATGTTTTTACCTCTACAGCTGAAACTAATGCAATTGACTGGGGGATACGCTTCAAAGTAATCGAGGGGATCTGCAATGGATTACGCTTCCTTCAGAGGGGATTGGATGCGCCCATTATTCAGATGTGTATGTGTATTCATCCCACTGCTATATTGTTGGACGATAATTGGGTGCCAAATATTTGTGATTTTAGTTTCCTTGAGACAGTTCAGTGGTGAACAGAGCTGGACTAATACAGTAAATGTTGTGGTAGTAAAGTAAAATGAAATAAACTGCATAATATGAGTGTTCTATTTTTGTTCGTAGAATATATTGCATTTGAATTCCCTAAAACTGCTCCAGGGGATACATGGCTCTGGAATATCTATACAGAGGTGAAATCTTCACCAAAGTCAGACATATATAGCTTAGGCCTTCTAATTATCATCATCATGACTGGAGAGATCATCAATCCTGATGATACATTAAGTACTGAACGCAAACTTCTAGTAAACGTAATACGACTTTTTACATTATGCTTTGAAGGTTGAACAATCAATTTAGAACCTTATGGCACGCTCAGTTTGTAAATTACCATTAAAGACAATAATTCAACTCTGCAGGTATGTCAGAACTGGACGAAACGCAAAAGACTTCGTCATTTCCATGTACCCAGCACTATTTCCAAATGACCTCATGCGAGTATGCATTAATATTGGGTTAAGGTGTGTGGAGGTTGATCAGAACCGGAGACCTTCCATAGTGGAGATTGTTGACAGGCTCCAGGGAAGATGTTATTTCTAGATGAAAGACTAGGTATGGACACTAGGGACACTGATGTGCTCTTTTAGTATGATTTGGTTTTAATATGCTGTATTGTTTATTAGAGGCTGAGAAGTTTTCACATATCTAGATTTAGCACAAGCAAAAGGACGCATATGCCATCTTAAATGCTGAATGCCACTAAAATTATTTAGTATATATTTCAGAAGTATATTAGTTATAGTGGGCATAGAAACATTCAAAAGGAAATGATTTAAATTCCCATTTCACATGTCATCTAATGATATCTTAAACATCCAAATGGCTACTGTTACACATGCCCAAAAACAAGGATTCGATCTTTAAAGAATTTCAGAATTTTCATAAACTAAATGCTTTAAAGTTACCATATATTTACATGAGGTTTCATCTTTTCTTTTTTCCAGCTAGATTATATCAAAGCCAAAGAAGCCCCATGTATAGAACTACCTGCACAGCAATCAGTTTTTTCCACAGTGTACTAAGGTCCGTATTATGATTGATTTGCGTGATGATTTTTGGCCTCTCATTTTCAGCATGATTTTACTTGTTCTTACCACATCTGTTACAGTAACGGTTCAGTATCTCCAAATAACAGCTACTATTCTGTGGTGCTGACAGGCTAGCTATTTGGAATTTCAGGGGGCCCGTTTCCAGCATGCTTGAAGCATTGACTGTTCAAGGCGATGTTGATGTCCAAGATGATATAAAACATCAATAGAGCGCCATGAACTTTCTTTCCTAAATGAGACCCTATTGATGATGTAAACATGCTCTGTGTTACAAAAAAAGTCCTAGTGCAGCTGATGATACCAACTATTCTTTACTTGATATTTACAATTTGAAAATTAAGTTTTTGTGGAACGTCGGTACTTCATATCAGTTTTACATGTTTCATGAAGTTAGAAGTATACACCTCATCTCAACTAGATAACGAGCATCCAACTAATTTTCCACGAGCGACATGACAGTAATTGAAGTACCAAACACAAACTACAACCGAATTAAACATAGGTATTTTTATACCAGCTACTTAAATGTCCAGCAAAAACGCAGAACGTAGAAATCACATGTAGAAATACAAAATCCAGTACAATCGATGCTATCTGATAGCATTCAGAAACGAACACAATGGGGAATATAATCATGGGACGAGACTGCAAGCAAACCAGGAAGCAAGCTAGCTAAGCATAGATGTCGACGCCCCAGAACTTGGCCGGCTGGTTTGTGCGGTGGTTCCTGTCGATGGCCATCATCTCCTCCATGTCCTCCGACGAGATGTGGAAGTCCAGGACCTCCATGTTCTCCTGCAGCCTCTCCACCTTGGACGTCTTGGGGATCACCGCCACGTTCCTCTGCAGACCCCACCAGAGGACCAGCTGCGCAGGGGTCTTGCCGTACTTCTTCGCCAGCTCCTGCCATGGATTATTCGCAGCTCAGCCATTGGTTTGAACCAGAATGCAAATCACCATCACAAATGCAGGGTTGCGCTGTGCAAGATATATATACTCAAGCTGAATGTTCATGATCCAATGTACTAGCAGGAAACTTTGATGACAATGCCATTTAAAACTGGTGTGAGGATCGATTTGGAATAAGGATGACAACCTTGATGACAGGGTCATCGAGGCATGAGAGCGAGCCGAACATCCTGGCGTTGGCAGTGCAGCCACCACCCAAGGGTGTGTGAGCGGTGACACAGATGCCGTGCTTCTGGCAGAACTTGACGAGGGAATCACGCTGGAAGTAGGGGTGCAGCTCTATCTGGTTCACGGCAGGCTTTATCCTGGCGTAGGCCAAGCAGTCTCTGGTGAGCAAGACGCCATAGTTGCTGCACAAAACAACCGCTGTGGTTACATCTTCTGAAGATGACTTTGTGTGCAAGTCCAAGATGCAATGCACTTCTTCTCGTTGTTCTGAACCTGAATCATCTCAACTAACTAACTAAGATGATTTCCATCATCTCAGGTAAAGAAAACAATGACTTTCACTGAGTCATTGACAGATTTTTTACACTAACGAATCACATAATACAAGACAGGCTAAACATTCTAAGGTCAAATTTTTTCAAGCTCTAGAAGTGAAGAAAACAAAGAAGCAAAAGAGGGGGCGAAACACCAAGAAACAGTGGCATTGGTTCACTCACCTGATTCCTATGCTGCGAACCAGTCCCATAGAAACAAGATCTTCCATAGCGTGCCATGTTGCCTCCAACGAGATAGTGGTATCAATGTCTAGCACACCATCTTCACCAATAACACTCACAGTTGTGCCAACTCCTGCAGGTATATATAGTGCAAAAGGAGTCCGTGAGAAACCCAATGAAATGTTCTTGCTCCATGTTTATTTATTAAAAAAAAGAAAGGCAAAAGGAATTACCGGTGTGCGGAGTAGCCACTGGGAAGTGAATAAGATAGAGGTCAAGGTAATCGAGTTGTAGCTTCTTCAAGCTATCATTGCAGGCTTCAACCACATGCCCATGGTCTGAGTTCCACAGCTACAATTGTAATAAACACATGCCCATCAATCTCATGATTGGAAGATTTTCTTTTTGTTTTTTTTAAACAAAGAAGGGCACACGAGGTGATTAATAGCAGAGAGCAGGGTGTGATATTGGTTGAGTTGGAATCGATCGGGATTCCCAATGTCAAGATGAAAGTGTGTCATGGTTTGGTACAAGCCAGCACTGGTATTTTGTACTGTATGTCAGACATTCTAGTGAGCAGTGACTTAACAGACTTAAGACCGACCTCCATTTTGGTACAAGCCACTAAGCCATCATTGGTATTTTGTATGTAAGACAGTCTACTGACTGAACAGATTTTAGACTTGTATAAAGCCTTTGATTGGAAAAAAAAAAAATACAGGGACCGGATTGTGTAAAAATCAGTGCAAGGCTGCAGAATTTTTCTCAGGAGAGTTGTGTGTGTAGCGTTCAATCCTTGGGTACTAGGTAAAGCCTCTCTTAACCCAGTTCAATGCTCCCTGCTGCCAATATTTCCACAAGACAAGAAAAAAAAAGGAAATCCAATGCTATGGATAACTTTTCCAGTTTCCAGTAGCATAGTAAGAAAAACACTAGTGGTAGTGGCATTGGATATTTGTGATGTGGAGGATAAGTTAACTAACCTTGGTTGTGATGAAGAGGTCCTCCCTCTTGACAAGCCCGGTCTGGAATGCCTCTGCAAGCGCGTCACCAACCTCGGCTTCGTTTCCGTATTTTGCTGCAGGCCACGAAATGAACAGGAACACGATCAGTAACACGGAAATGGAATAATGAGGATGGGTGGGGCGGCCTGCGGCGCACTGCCTGCGAGCTCAGCTCGTCTGCTCGCGGGGGCGCAGGTCGGCCGGCCGGCCGGCGGGGCCGTAGCTCGCGGAGGCCACACGCCGTCCGCCGCCGCCGTGGCCCGTGGCCGCTCGCGCGCGCTTGGTGAGGGAGGAGGGGTAAAGCGGCGGCGCAGTATCTGGGCCTCTGAGTAGTGGGCCGCTGAGCGTGGCTTTATGGGCCTAAGCCCTTCTAGCAGTTAGTTGGCGGGCTGCTTGAGGGATAATGTAGGGGCTATTGGGCTGAAATGCCACATCCTGTTCCTGTGTGCCTTCTAGCAGTAAAAAAAAAAAAAAAACGCAAAGTCTAACAGACGACAGGTCGCGCTTGAGCGCGAGTGCGCGACCTGCGCCCACGCAGCCTAGCCTGCCTGCAAGACCTGCTCCCACGCGGCCTGGCCCGTCTGCTCGTTCCAAACCCACGCGGCCTGATATGCCTGTATGCAAATGCAGATACGGAAGTACTACCATGTTGCAATTCCCAAAAAAAGCTGGTGGACAGTTGTTCTGCACATTTTTTATTTTACTTTTTTTCTTTTAAAAATATGACAAGAACTTCATACATGTAGTCTGTTTTTAGTTTAATTTGCACTATCATGTTTCGTATGATAACATCTATAAAACTAGATCCATGATGCCTATATTTTGGAATTTGTTTTATATAATGGTAACTTATGTTGTATTGTAGGTATAGAGCTACTTATGTATTTTATATAATAGTAATTAAAATAATTTATTACTTGCTTAAAATATAACTTGCTACATGCATTGAATTTAAACTTGCCACAAACAAGGTTATGCAGCTTAGCTTATAATGTTCTTTTTAGTTTCAGTTTTATGAATTATGAGTTTTATTTATTTCAGTTTTCTTTTCATTTTAATGAGTTAATTAGTTTTATTTTAGTTTTCCTTTCATTTTAATGAGTTGTGTGTGTCATTTTTTTCACTTTATGTTTTTTCCTTTTAGTCTCAGTTTCTTATTTGAATTAAATTTCTCGTTGCCAATTTCATTTTTTAGTTTTATGTTTCAATTTTTTTTGCTTTTTTGGAAATAATATGTTTTTAGTTTTTCATTATGTCTACTTTAGTTTTTCTACCTTTTATGTCCTTTTTAGTCAAATTTTGCTTTTCTCAATTTCAGTTTTAATTTCTAGTTTTTTTGTCTACTTTAGTTTTTAGTTTTTGTTTGTCATTTTCAGTTTAATTTTCTGGTAGTCAATTTTTGTTTCATTTTTTATTTTTGTCTACTTTAGTTATCACATTTCTTTATTTTCATTTTTTGTTTGTCAATTTAGTTTTAGACTAGTCAATTTCATTTAGTTTCGGTCATTTGAGTTTCATTTTGAGTGGAGGTGGCTGCTGGTAAATTTGAGCGAAAAGGAGGAGAAAATTACCCTCCAATTTATACAATTCTAGTATACCTATAGTAACTCCTTTGATATATTTTGCCCTCATAGCTTCTGCATACTATGTAACAGTTTTAGCATTTTTTGAAGCAGCGACTTTATAATTACATGGTAGTAACTCCTTTTGAGATTTTTGTCAGAAGCTTTATGTGTAACAACTTTAATATATTTTTAAGTAGCAACTTTAGTATTACATGTTGGCAACTTCTTTGATAAATCTCCTAACATGTATTGCATATAAATTGATACTGAAATAAAATTATTTGAAACATATACAATTGAGATCTAGATTTGTCCATTTCGTCACGTAGAACACACCAATATAAATGGAATTGAAAATGGATACATAATTCAAAAGTTATAGCAATTTGAAAAAAAAAAATGTTTTGATTTTTTCGCGTGCGTCAGCGCATGCATGCATTGATGTGGAACACAAAACTGCTCCTGCTGCAGTGGGGACCGAAGGCACATGCAGCAGGGAGGAAGTGGGGAATCGGACATGCAGCTACAGAGTGGGGACCGGATACATCTGAGCGCTGGTCCCGCTTGGGCTGGTCACGCACAGGGCTAGGGGCCGCGCACTTCCCTTAAACGCGACGGGTCGCGCATTATCATCGTCTAAAAAAAAGTAGTATTTCTGTAATTCTGTCTACGGTACAACCAATCGCAGTCAATAGTTTTTTTTTCATATTAACTTTTGCATCAACACTCAGTTTGGCGACCAACCATTTCTCAAAAGAAACTACAGAATCGCTAGCTGTCAAACGTACGTAGTACAGTGATTCACTAGGAGAAACATCGTTTCTCTATTATTTTGCAGTCACTGTTTACAGAATCATCGTTTCTCATATTTGCAGTTGCACATCTAAAGATACCTACTAAAAGCGAGGCTCCCACGCGTTTCCGTCGCTCTCACATTTCACTGTTACCGGAACAGTGCTTATGAACAGTAAACCCAACATCAACAGTACGGGTATCGGGTCTGATTAACAGTACTAACCCGTTAAGGAACAGCAAAACCGTTACCAACAGTGACGGATAACGGATTCTATAAACAGTGTTTTCCAACAAGGGACAGTAAACCGTTATCAACAGTATCGGACAACGGGTCCTACGAACAGTGCTATCCAATAATAAAAAGTACTAAACCCGTTAAACAACAGTTATATAAACAGTATTAGCCCAATAAAAAACAGTATAAACCCATTAAAGTGCCCCATAAAAGAAAAAAAAAACCGTGCATTGCACGGGGTCCTGCTAGTGCTCTATTATTGTTCCTGGACAGATCTAGTCAGAGACGTGTGTGTTGTATAGTGTACCGTACGTCCGTGCTCCTGCTGTGCTGCCTCCTGGCACATGCATGCAGGTGGGCCCGCCCAACGGTACGGAACAAGGACAAGGCCGCATGCGTGTTCTGTTTCTCAACACAAAACTACAGAATCAAATCCACTCTAGAGTCTAGTGGACGCGTGAGTAGTGATTCATCAGGATTCAGGAGGAATCGTTTCTCTATCTGTACACGCATCTGTAAACAGTGGAGATCGAGGTGGTTTCCATCACTGGATTATTCGTTTCCTATCTCTCCCCTTTGTGATACCAAAAAATGGTTATTTTAGTAAGTGCTCATCGTATTTTTTTAGTGAAACAGAATCTCGTAGTCTACATGGTGGTTTTTCTCGAACACGACTTCACGTGTCATTTTCATTAAGAAGAAAGAGGCCGAAAGCACGGCGAATACAACACGACATAACAACGAAACCACAGAGATAGTGGCCAAAACAGACACAACAAACACGAAATAAAGAAAAGAAAGGCCCTCCACCACGCCAACAACGCAACCTTGCGGGGCAAGGTGCAACGTCGCTACGACTTCAGCTTGAGAGATGTAACCGCGGTGACATGAAGGAATCGGTCGCCGTAGCCCACGCATCTTCCACGAGACATCACACACTCGGCGATGGCTGCCCGAGGTGGAGTCAATCGGGACGTCGGTGACCGAGGGCGGCCAAACAACGACGACGGCAACAACGGTGGCACACCGTCAACCATGCTGGAGGGACGAAAAGCGGCAACGAGCGTAAGCTCGCACAACACCGGCACAACAAAACAAGCGGCGGCGGTGGGTAGGCGCGACGTCGGAGGGGAGCATTGGGGGGTGCATCCACGGAGCCTTCAGGAAGGAGATGACGCCCGCAGACGCCAACTCCGTTGAGAGCGCACCCCAGGGAGCTTTCGTTCCCGATGCCCCTCCGGCAAAGCGGCCGGCTGACACGTAGCGGTAGCGACGACGCCTTCAAGAAGGGGATGACGCAGCGCGCCACCGTCGCCGTATCCCAGCGCAAGGCCGGGAGGGGGGCTTTTCACCCCGCCGCCGGGACCGCCGCAGAGATCGGCCGCCTTCTTCATGCCGGGCGGAGCCGACCCGCCGGCTAGAACCCCAAATGGCACGACAAATGCGGCTGGGCCTTTGTGGTGGGAGGATCTTCGTGATGCACGCTGTCGTGGCCGGCCGCGGCCCGGAGGCGGAGATTGGATAGGAATGCCGGGATGGCCCACCCAAGCGGCGGTGGTGGAGGCGGAGGGTGCCGCAATGGGCCGCCGAGGCCGCCCGACGCCGAGGCCGCAGGAGGGGCAGGCACACTGCCTGACTGCCCACCCCCTCGGCAGGGGAGCTGAGCGCCGCCGGCGGCCGGGCTCGCGCGGGCGGCCAAGCTCGCGCTCGCTAGCTTACGGCCAGATGGCTCGCCACCGGTGCTCTACCGGGCTGAGGCAAGCGCCGAGGTGGTGCTGCGGAGTCTTTGCCCGGCGGCGCCCGGCTTCCGGCCTCAGCGCCCTGCGGCTGTCGAGGCGATGCCCGCCCGGGGCCACTGGGCTCGCCGCAGGGCCGAGAGCCGCGCTTCGTCTGCGGCGGCCGGGGCAGCGGCGAGCCAGCGGGCGGCAGCCGAGGGCCGCAGGCGGCCGGCCGAAAGCCGAGCCACGTGCGCGGCGCGCAGCGCCCGCTTGCCAGCGGCGGCGCTCGCAGAACCGCCGGGCCAGCCGCCCGACGCCCGATCGGCCATGTGGGTGCCGGATCTGGGCGCGGAGTGGCCGGAGCGAGCCGCACCGCCGCCGGCGGACGCCGGCGCCGCCGAGAAGAGAAGTGGCGGGGGCGTGAAGGGGGGGAGCGAGGGAGACGCAAGGGGGGCCTTTTGAGCGCCCCTTTGCGGCCGCCGGCGAGGAGGCGGGCGGCGGCCCTACCGAGGGAGGAGGGGGTGCCGGGGCGGCCCCCTCGGGTCGCCCCTGGGGAGACGGACGCGAGGGGCTGCAATTCAACAGGGGCAGGGGTTAATTCATAAAAAATAGTGTTATGTAGCTATCACCCTAGTCTACATGGTGGTGAAGATGAGCTGAAAGAGAAGAGAAAAGAACATACTCCTATTGAGCTGAAAGAGAAGAGAAAGGAACATACTCCTATGTGGGGGATAATAACAAATGATACCGAGGTGCGTTTGGCTAGTTATATAAGCTGGTTGATAAGACAAACCGACTGATTTGGTGTGAGAGAAAATACTGTTCGAACGGCTGATAAACCTAGCTGATAAGACAAACGAATAGGATGTACCGGTAACATCAATCTCATCATGCCGTCACACGAGAGGGAACATGAGGAAATCCTCATCATTATTGATGTCGTCTTGGAGTGTGTGGGGTTGTTGTTCAGCGGATGATGGAGCAATCATTCAGGAATGTGAATATTGTAGGCGCATACAGAAGCTAGGTTGACATGAGAAGCAAGTTGGAGAGAGGCAATAGATAAGATAGATCGAAGATTTTGAGAGGAAGCCTCTCCTAGTAGTTCTTCCTAGATCCAGCCCTAAGTACACTGAAGCCCTAACTCAAGGGAATCCTTAGGCAATGGTCTCATCCTCAAGTTAATTTAGAAATCAGAAATCCTCCCCAAAACACAAAAAATCCATTAGACCACGTAAATAAGCTAAAATAATTTAGAGTTGATTTAGTCCTTAATAACTTTAGCCAACTAATAAACTTTTTAGACCATCAATCTGTATAGGCAGGCCTTTAAAGTATCGAAGCACAACTCAGGATTATTTCTTAGATGAAAATTATTAAAAGCTCGTGTAAACGTGTTGCAGGCACCTTTGCTAGTTATATATATTCTCTCCATTTTAAATTATAAGCTATTTTAATTTTTTTTGGTATAACTATTTTGCTATGTCTCTAGACATCTATTATATCTAGATGTATAACAAAATAAATATACTAAAAAATCAAAACAACTTACAATTTAGAGCGGAGGAAGTATATTAGCTTATTCATACATGTATATATATATATTGTTAATAGACTCCCTCCAATCTTGAAAGAATCAGTTTCTAGAGTCGTCTTAAATCAAATCTTTTAAACTTTAACCGAAGTTTTTAAAAAAATATTAAGATTTATAATATCAAATTAGTATTATTAGATTTACCATAAATATATTTTTCATAATAATATGGTTATTTTATATCGTTAGACTCTTTTATATAAAATTAGTTAAATTTAAAAAGTTTAACTAGCATAAATTCTTTTAGGAAAGAGAGAGTATACCACATAAAAATATACCACGTGGTACGCATTACAGCATGCGTGCATGTATGTACGCACGGCACGACGATGTGTATGTTAGTCGTGCGTAGGCTCCTTAGCTAGCTAGTACGTAGCAGCTAGCGAGGCAGGCGTGCATGCATATGGCATACCGGGCGCAGTCGAAGTGTCGGTAGCCCTTTCGAATGGCGTCGTGGATGAGCCCACGGATGGCGTCCCTTCTCCATCCGCCACACGCCCAGCCCCACCACCGGCATCCGGTGCCCGCTGTTCAGCCTCAACGCCCGGCACCTCCTCCTGCTGCGGCTGTGGCCGCCATTCACCACCGGCGACGACACCGCCGCCGCCACCACCCTGATGTGGCCATGCCCGTTCACCGCCGGCGCCACGTCCTTCGCCGCCATCCTCTATATAGCTAGCACTACGCTACAATATTTCACTAGTACAGAAATGATTTCTCTTGGCGCCAGAAATCTATTTGTACAGGCGGTTCCGTTTAAAGGACGCCAGTGTTAAAAAAGACGTGGGGCCGGCTTCAGAACCACCAGTGAAAATAAGTTAGCACTGGCGGTTGGCTTAGAGCACCGCCAGTGCTAATGGCCCCATTAACACAGGCGGTACTCTAAGCCAACCGCCAGTAGAGCACCGCCAGTGCTAGGTCTGCTATAAATACCCCTTCTTCCTCCCCCCGGCCCGGCAAGAACTCGAGGTCAACCTTCCATTGTTGGCGATTTAGAGGTCCAGATTTCCTAAAATACAAGGAAGGAGGTTTTGATCTTCAATTCTTGGAAGGAGGTTGCTAAAAAAGGTTAGTTTATGCCCCTCTTGCATCTTTTTAGCCAATGTTGCTCAATTATAGCAACTTTTTGGATCTAGGGTTTCACCATGAGTGAGAGGGGGAAAAAGCTAGGGTTTTCTCTCTATTTGCTTAGATGTGGTGGTTCAAGATGAATTTTTTATGTCTCTCTTAGCTCTTGCCATAATTATTTCTCAATTAAAGTTTATCCTCCACTATAGATTTAGTGTGTCATGCATGAATAGGTTCATTTGGAGAGAAGAAATTGAAGATTATTTCTTATTTAATTGCTAGGGTTCATTTTCATTAGATTTAATTTTAATTATTTTTGTTTAGATAATTAGTAGTGTTTAATTTATTTAGAGAGAAGAAGTGTTTTAATTATTAATAATTTGTTTAATTAATTACTATGTCTTTCTTCAATAGTAGTCCAATTAATTGGTTGGTTTTATTTATTAGTTTGTATTAATTTTATTGATGTGGTTAGTGCTTAATTAAGTAGCTACATATAATTGTTTATTAGATTCAAATTAATTGGTAGATTCGATTAATTAATTGCCATGCCTCCTCTCTCATACTTAGGGAACCTTAGGCCTCAACGTCTATAATTTAGGAAATATACAAGTGCGAGGTTTTCGCCTCATACAGAGAGGAGGTTGTTGATCATCAAAAGGTTAGTAAATTAATATCTCATAACAATCATGGTTGAATTACATTGATTACAATAAATTTGTTATATATATAGGTAACCGATGGAGAGATCATTCGGATGTATAATTTATCAAGAGTAGATCCATCATACATACCGAGAGGTCAAAAGGTTTATTGATGCCGTGAAGATGCATGCATGGAGAATCCAGACGAAGCACATACCATGTCCTTGTGTAGACTACAAAAATATATTGCGCCTTTGACGATACACAAACAATATTTTCTCATCTGCTCTGCCAAGGATTTATGAATGATTACTTGATTTGGACAAAGCATGGAGAGGGTAGCTCTACATCATATCCAGCTATAAACCCTGCGAACATCAACCCCAATGGCCCTGATATGCTTGTTGACGACGGATGCCAGTTCGTACATGAGACACAACATCAGAGTCAACCTGTTATGCCAAATGTTGATAATCATGAAGTGGTGGATGAAGGGTGTGAAGACGTGGAACTCATGGCTGCACTATTGCGTCGTCATACTGATCCATCAATGTTCTTTATGAAAGGATGGAGGCCTTACAGAAGGCAGCAACAGAGCCATTGTACGATGAGACGAAGGGTTGTACCAAAGAGTTCACGACGTTGCGGTCTGTGCTTAAGTTGTTGATGTTGAAAGCTAGATATGGATGGTCCGATGCTAGCTTCGATGCATTATTGAGTACTCTCAGAGATATGCTTCTAAAGGAGAACAAAGTGCCTGCTAACACGTACTATACCAAGAAGCTCATCAGTCCGCTTACTATGGGTGTACAGAAGATCCACGCATGCAGAAATCATTGTATCCTATATCGAGGTGATTACGCAAACTTAGACAAGTGTCCAAACTATGGTGCAAGTCGGTACAAGACGAAAAAAGACTATCTACAAGAACAGAATGCAACTTCAGTTTCTAAAGGAAAGAAGAGAAAGAAGACCGAACAGGGTTCAAAACCAAGCAATAAAGAAAAAGAAGAAGTAGATTATTTTGCACAGAGAAGAGTTTCCTGCTATGGTGATGTGGTACTTTCCGGTGGTTGATCGATTGAGGTGTTTGTTCACTAACCCAGAGGATGCAGAGCTTATGACCTGGCATACTTCTGATAAGCACAAAAATGATGGAAAGCTTCGACATCCAGCTGATGGCAAACAATGAAAAAAATTCAATGATGAACACCCAGAATTTGCTAAGGATGCAAGAAATGTTAGATTTACACTATGTACCGATGGAATGAATCCCTTTGCCGAAAGGGAGCAGTAAGCACAAAGACGTGGCCGGTGATCCTCACTATCTACAACCTCCCTCCACACCTTTGCGAGTGCGCAAATATCTTTTGCTAACCATTCTTATTTCTGGACCTACACAACCTGGTGTTGATATGGATGTATTCTTGGAGCCCTTGATGGAGAAAATGAAAACTTTGTGGGACAAAGGTGTTGACATGTTGGATGAATATAGAAAAGAGTCATTTACTCTGAGAGCAATTATTTTTGTTATAATCAACGATTATCCTGCTCTCTTTGTATTGTCAGGCCAATTCAAGGAAAAGGTTGGTTGTGTAGTATGCCTAGATGAAACCTTTTATGTGTCCCTCAATACATCCAACAAGCTAGTGTACATGAGGCACCGGCGTTTCTTATCAAAAGGACACAGGTACCGCTTGCGAAAGATGGATAGATACTTTGACAATTCAAATGAACTAAAGTCTACTGCTCTATCGGGTAACAGTAAAGTCACAGAGTGTTTGAGATAGTTAAAAACATCAAGTTTACTTTTGAAAAAAAAGACAATAGATGGAAAAGCTAGAAAGGATGTCAAGCCAACTCCAGGGCCACATTCAAGATGTCATTTTTTTAAGTATTGCCATACTGGAAAGACCTTGACGTACGACACGCAATCGATGGTATGCACGTTCAGAAGAATGTGTTTGAAAGCATCATTGGCACCTTGTTGGATATGAAGGGCAAGACAAAGGATGGACTAAAGTCACGTATGGACATGGTAAATTTAGACATAAAACATGAGCTTCATCCGGTTCTTCAGGAAAATAGAAAGTACCACCTCCCGGCAGCAAGCTATAACCTGAACGCAGATGAGAAAGAAGTGATTTATGTGTGGTTGAAGAAATTGAGAGTTCCAGCTGGTTTCTGCTCCAATCTAAGATCCATTGTTTCGATGAAAGACCTTACACTTACTAACTACAACGCACATTATTGCCATGTAATGCTGACAACTTTTCTACCTATTGCCATCAGGGCTATAAGTCCAGTGTTTTTAAAGATGACAATCACAAGGTTGTGCTTCTTTTTCAACAAAATATCACAGAAGGTAATCGACCATGATGAGTTGGAGTCTCTTCAAGAATTCGCAGTGAAGACAGTCTTACAGCTTGAGATGTGTTTGCCGCCATCATTCTTTGATATAATGGTACATCTTGTGGTGCATTTGGTGCCTCAAATAGAGGCACTGGGTCCTATGTATTTGCATGAGATATGAACGTATGAGCGTTTCATGTCAATACTAAATTTCTATGTATCCACTCATGCTCGTCCTGAGGCAACCATGATAGAGGGGTACACTACCGAAGAGGCCATTGAGTCCGCTGCTCCATTCTGTGGAAGTTGACTAAAAGGTCAAATTGCAATAGGTTTGCCTCTGTCTCGACATGAGGGCAGGCTGCATGGATGTGGTAGGATAGGACGGAAATCATTTATCTCTTCGGACTACCATATTGTCCTCGAAGCACATCATAGCATCCTACATCAAATATCGATAATGGAGCCTTTGATCGACCAACATATGAAAGAGCTACGCGATCAAAACCAGGGGCAAACTGAAGCTTGGGTAATGAATGAACATAAGCATCGATTCACCACATGGCTAATGGATCAGAATATTCCAGATGGGGAAACAATTGAGCAACAAACTATCAAGCAGTTGGCAGCTGGACCATCACGCCAGATCACTACATGGCACATATATGACATTAGTGGTTTCACATTTTGTACCATTGCTAGAGACAAAAAGAGCATGACACAAATTAGCGGTGTTCGGTGTGAGGCCATAGATGAAAATGAGGAAATCCATACATACTTTAGCTTCATTGAGGACATATAGGAACTACACTATGGTACATTTCAGACACCGGTGTTTCGATACCAATGGGTTGAGGATAAACATGTCACAAAGGATAGTCATGGGCTTAGAGTTCTTGATCTAAGTAAAGTAGGTTACAAAGATGACCTATGGATCCTTGCTAACCGTGCTGCAGAGGTCTTTTATGCCGAACAGATCGTTCCTAAGAATGAGAGGAAAAGTACTGATAAGCTGAAGCATGTAGTTCTTCCTGGAAAGCAACAAGCTTTAGGAGCTGATGGTGCAATTGACCTAGATGATTGTAATCAGTTCAGTGAGATGTCTCTCTTTACAGACCATCCTTCAAAGATACGAAACGTTGAGCGTACCATTTCACAAAATTCTAAACCCTGGGTGCGCCACGATGGAGAAGGAAGAACAGTAGCTGGCTAGATTCTCTTGTCATGTAATAGTTTATGCAATACAATTTGTAACCTATGCTACTACTCTTATATATTTTTATATGTGTCTCATGAATGACTCTCTTGGTGTTACATAATTAAAGAAAATTTAAGTCCTTTTCTTTCTACATAGAGAGAAAAGAAAAAATTAAATACTTTGCTTTAGACATAGAGAGAAAAGAAAAAAATAATTACTTAGCTTTATACATAGAGAGAAAAGAAAAAATAATTACTTTGCTTTATACACATAGAGAAAAGAAAAAATAATTACTTTGCTTTATACACATAGAGAGAAGAAAAAAATTAAATCCTTTCTTTTGTATATAGAAATATATTTTAAAAAGTATAATATAATTTTAAAAAATATTTATGTACTACTGTATAGAACTACTCACAAGAAATCCAAAAAGTTTTTATTTTCTATTTTATGATTTTTCTATAATTTGCTACTAATTTCCAAAGGCACCGTTCTAATATGTGTGCCTTACATGTCTGTCTTACTCTTCACCTTTAGATGGCTATTTCATCGCATATACATTTGCCACACTATTTTTATAATTTTCTATTTCTTTAATGCATAGAACTGCTCACAAGGATTCCAAAAAGTCATCATTTTCTATTTTATGCTTTTTTTTAATTTGTTATGAATTTTTAAAGTATCAGCACAATATAATAAGAAAATCCATTTCTACTTGGCGGTTGGTAATGCCAACCGCCAGAAATTGTCTGGCTGACACTACCAACCGCCCGGAAAGTTTCTTGGCCGGTTGGTAGTGTCCGGCCCGCCTTTTTTACAGGGCGTTGACATTAACCGCCGGTGAAATCGTCCCCTATAAATTGGTTTCGCCGCGGGACTTAGCATTTCAATCCGGTGGGCACGCATTTTTCAAGGCGGACGCCGCCAGGCTGCCGGATTTCACCGCCGCTTAGTGCCACGAGCCCAGGCGCCGCCATGCCGCCGCCCGCCACCGGAGCTGTCGTCCTCAGTCCGCCGTCTGCCGTTCCGCCGCGTCCGCCATGGCCCCCCCGCCACCACCGCTGCCGCCACCTTCGCTCGCAAGGCGCCACCGCCTCCTCTCCGCCCAAGAAGGTCTGCGCGCCCCCCACCTGCCCACCGCCGCCCCCTGCCGCCCCGAGCTTTCGGGGTGTGGAGTTTGGTGGTTTGTCACCGGCCGGCGCCCGCCCCCAGCAGCCCCCGCCAAGGCCGGCAAGAGGCAAGAGGAGAGGAGGTGGCGGGCCTTTTGGGCCGTCACAGGCTGGCAGTCGTGCCGCCCCCTCTTTTTTTTTTTTTTTTTTTTTTTTTTCCTTTTTTTCCAATTAGTTAATGTATTAGTTTAGGTTAATTAGTTAATGTTTTAGTTTAGGTATTAATTTTTTTCTTCAATACATAAAATAATACGTAAACTAAAACATCTTTAATACATAAAATAATACCCTAAGTATTAATGTTTTAGTTAATGTTTTAGTTTAAGTTAATGTGATAGCTTATGTATTAATTTCTTTTTTTTCATTAATACTTATATACTTGTAATAAATACTATAGTGTTATTTATTAACTTATTTAGTTAATTATGTTTATTAGTTAATGTGATAGCTTATGTATTAATTTCTTTATTTCATTAATACTTATATACTTGTAATAAATACTATAGTGTTATTTATTAACTATGTTAGTTAATTTCGTTAATTAGTTAATGTAATAGCTTATGTATTAATTTCTTTTTTTCATTAATACTTATATACTTGTAATTTTTCTATTAATATACAGTCACTTTGCCTCGTTAGCGCGCCAAAAAGGAATACACCACTTTATTCTCCACCGCCACAAAGGGGTACACCATCATTCTTCAACGCCGTCGAATCGGTCTTCCCTTCACGCTTAGGGTACACCATCATTCTCCAACACCATCATTCTACTTAGGGTTTTCTCATTAGGGTTTTCTAATTAGGTTTTCTACTTAGGGTTTTCTAATTAGGGTTATACTTTAGGTTTTCTACTAGGGTTTCCTAATTAGGGTTACACTTAGTGTTTTATACTTAAGGTTTTCTAATTAGGGTTTTATAATTAGGGTTTTCTACTTAGGGTTATACTTAGGGTTTTCTACTTAGGGTTTCCTAATTAGGGTTATACTTAGGGTTTTCTAATTAGGGTTTTCTAATTAGGGTTATACTTAGGGTTTCCTAATTAGGGTTACACTTAGTGTTTTATACTTAGGGTTTTATAATTAGGGTTCTACTTAGGGTTTTCTACTTAGGGTGATACTTAGGGTTTTCTACTTAGGGTTTTCTAATTAGGGTTATACTTAGGGTTTTCTAATTAGAGTTTTCTAATTAGGGTTATACTTAGGGTTTTTCTAATTAGGGTTTTGTATTCTCTACATGCATTTAGTGTCGATGAGTTCTCTAAGCCATAGCAACTAGGGGGATTCGGAAGAATACCATAGTCCAAGTGATCTGCATCCTAGCCCGGATAGGACTCGTCGTCCGGAGCGGAATGACCTAGACTATGATCCAACACTTGATGAGGTAAAGATAGTACATTACACATTCATATCTATATATACTAAGTTATGGAGGACTTCATGTAGTACTTATTCAAATGGACACAGGAGGTATTGTCTCGAATGATGGGTTTAGCTGAGGAAGAAGAACAAGAAGACGTGCCAAGTGACGCACCGCCAGGAACAACGGAGACAACCACCTCAAAGAAAAGGACAAGAAAACAGAGTGATCGAAAACGAGGTCAGAGAGGAACAAACAAGTGGCCAGAAAAAACATATAGGGTCACCGATGTCAATATGAAAGGAGAGCCTCTAGCACCTGAAGAGGTGCCAGCCAAGTTCCAGAACGCAATTGACTTCTTAGTTAGGGATGAGATTGACATCACAAATCGTACATGGAATGATGTGCCAGATAATACGAAGACAATTGTATGGAGGCGGTTGCAGAAGAGGTTCCTTTTCCCGCCAGGATCAGAAGACCTCGTCCAGCAGTATGCATTCAGGCAGTGTGCAATCTCGTTTTAAAATTTTAGATGGGAACTTAATACCAAGTATGCCAAGATGAACAAGGACCCGACAAAAAGGTACTTTAAGATTACACCTACCCAGTGGGAGATTTTCAAACTGTAGAGGAATGATCCTGACTTCCAGAAAAAGAGTGAAGCTAACTCTAAACTAGCAAAGAGGAACAAGTACCACCACCATCTTGGCTCAGGTGGTTACAAGGCTCATATTCCGAAATGGCGGGCAGAGGAGGCCGAAAGGAAGAAGAAAGGAGAACCGGTGCTATCTAAAATGCTTGATGAAAGAAGCGCGAATTGGCTCTATGCAAAAAAAGCAAAACAAGAAGAGACTGGCGCTAGAGTCCCTGATGAAATCCAAGCGCCAGCACAGAAGATGTTTGAAACAGCACGCAAAGAGAGAGAAGGAAAATTCAAGAGAAAAAGGGAGAAAGACATCTTAAGTGTTGGTCTGGGAAACCCCGAGCATCCAGGACGTGTACGAGGCGTCTTGTAAAGGCTAGGGTGGAAAGAAGGATTCGAGGATGAGTGGGCTGAAATGTACAAGAAACGCGACCGATACAAGGAAGCAATGAGAGATGTCATTGAGAAAGAGGCGAAGAAACAAGTCAAAGTAATCATGTCCAACATGCTATCAAATCCTGATCCCGAGTTTATTCAGCAGTTAGCGAGTGCAATGTCTGTTCAACAGATGAGTGCACGACTTCCACAGAATGCCACGGGTCGCAACACAACCCGATCAACGGATGGTGGTCTCCACCCAAGGTCCAATTCTTCCAAGTAGTGTTGCGTCTACGGCAACCAAGAAGCACTACCCAGTGGATGATATAGTTGCACCAACACCTTGTAAACTACTCATCAGATATGGAATGAAGAATGTTCGTACCAGGGAAGTAGCCGAAGGCTTTGCAATCCCTGGCCGTGACTACCACCATAAAGAAATTCTAGAAGAGTATTGCAGGGTTGAAGTGTCAACGGTCGTCCAAGGATACGAGGACGACATGCTAGAAATCCCTGGTCCTCAGGGTATCGAGACACTCGAGCAAGCTATTAATAATTTTATTCTTTGGCTTCGACGAGATGTTCATTGACTCAACCACCGCCATCCCCGTGAAGGCCTCCCAGAACTTCGGGAATCGTCACTTCCGGATCCTCAAGACTCACCCTCGGACATGATCCTCCTCCTAACTCACCTGTCCGACCAACATCATCGCCACTCCACTTCTCTGCTTCCCCGCCAGTGATGGAAAAGCTGCCGGAAACAACTCCAACACCAACGCCGCCACCAAAGCCAAAGAAGAAGAAACCCGTACCGAAGAAGCAATTCTCGGTACCCAAATTGGTTTCGCCATTCGAGCCAAAGAAGAAAAGTGCTGGCACTGCGAGGTTTTTATCAGAAATTAAAATGTCTCGACAAGCACGTATCGTTGACTTGGCCGAGCATAAGAAGTCAGCATCACAATCCTCGGAGTTTGACAAAGAGCATAATACGAAGATCATAAAGGTAAAGAAGCCAACGTGGGATGATTACCAGAATGTCCTGACTCAATATATCCATGGAAGGCCTCTTCTCAGCTGGGACAAACTTAAACAAATCCCAGCAGGGATCAAAAGGATGCACGATTGGTATATGAGAGCATCTGCTGCTGGGATCTCGGTGATCAACGTTTGTATACCAGCAAATGCTTTTGCATCTAGCCGAGAAAAGGCTATGGTCATCTTCGAGGACTTGTGGCTAATGATGAACCTCCAGAGGCTTGACGTACAGCTCGTGACGGTGTTTGTATTGTAAGTGTGACTAACAAATACACGTGTTACTATCATTGAGGTGAACCAAATCAATAGACATGCTTTTATTTCTTACTCTAACAAATACCTATGCGCCTTGCAGAATGCAATATGATGAGAAAGAGATGCGTTATGGTCCGGATCAGACATATGAAGAAGAAAAAAAAGGATCGGGTATCTCATTGAAATGAAAATATGCGAGGAGCAAAGACACGTTCACAATCGGTGATGGCCATGATGATTTGAAGGGCTTAACACCTGAAGAGGCTAAGGTGAAAAAAGCAGATTTAAAAAGAAATTTGAAGCCAAATACTCCCTCTACATAGGAGAAGCAATGCTAAAATTCAAAAACAAGCATTGCATAGTGCCCCCTACAATTTTAGGTAAGTGTGAGTTTACATACATCAAGTTAAGAATTTCATGACACATGCCTCATCACAAATTTGATCCTCGCAGGGGACCACCGGATCTGATCTGTTTTTAATTTATCCTAGGGAAGGAAAGACGCTGGTACTAGACTCAGCGCATTACTCAACTGAAGTTTATGCACCATTCTTGACAATCTTAGAACGGTAAGCCTATATATATGCATGCTTTGTTTTATCTATAAGAGTTGCATAATAACTAGGTGATTCTATTCGAGAACACAGGGCATATAGGTATTATAAGATTCGAGAAAGGTCCATATGACCTTTCTAAACAAGGACAACCAATGGATATACTTCATAGCGGCGGTATCGTAAATTTATAAGTGCATATCATACATGCACAATTAATACATAGTAATGCTTTTGAAACTCAATATACACTTGTCCATTATAGT